>BMAC01000024.1:908457-964277 GCA_014905375.1 Phtheirospermum japonicum | reverse complement strand
CATACTCAAATTTGCTAAAAAAAAATTAAAAACGTGAAAGCGCACAATGAAATTGTGCTTTTACAGTTTACAAAATATAAAATATAACAATAAGCATGAATTGAATATGCACTTCCACCAATTCTTTAAAAAAAAATTAATAACATTTATGTTTCCTTCAACACATGTTTTTAGTATGATGAGTAATATATTTTTCTATTTTAAATATCTCTATCTCGGTTTTTTAGTCTATTTTTTAAATAAATTAAAATTATATCTTCATCATGATTTTTAAATTAAACCCAAAAATTAAAGCGACTCAAACCGAAATAAAAGGAAAGAAAAAAAAATATTACGTGAAATTCTTTTCGTTAAATCCAAATGAAAAAAAAAATTGTTGTACGTAAAATTGTTGCGTTAAACCAAAATGAAAAAACAGAGAATTTGAAGAATAAAATTTATTGCACTAAAACTAAATATATGTCATTAAATAATAAAGAGCACATATTCTATAAATTTGTTATACCAACATTTAGAAAATTCAATGAATTAAATGTTCTACTAAACACTTGGGATGGAATTAGAATAATCCTAACTATTTATTTGTTATGGTAAAGTATAAAAATTGATGTTTGGTAATAATAACAATACTTCTTATAATGCACTGCAACATATGAGATGGGATACTGTTCAGAATCTAACTAAACAAACTGCCTCTACCTAAACAAACTGTCATATTTCTTTCAGAAATCCACGTTTTGTTTGAATGTAATAAATGACACTCTAAATTAATACATTTCCATCACTTTCTATTGGCTTGTTTTTTAAATGACATACGATCAACTAAATAACATATAAATGAGAAAAGGAGTTTATTGGCCAATTTTCGAGTTAAATCAGACCAGCAAAAATAACGTAACACAAAAGAAAAAATAATATTTAAAATGATATAATTTAGAGTGTGCATATAGTTGATACCGGACTGAACTGGAATTTACAGTCTTATTACAAATCGGTGGAACAAGAATTTTGGAAAGTTGGGACAGGAAATCGCATTGTACCTGGATCGTTACGGTTTGGTCAAAACTGGTTTGGTTCGGGTTTGTGAATTTTTTTAATTCTTAACAAACAAATTTTATTATGTAATTTCTTTTTAATTTTTTTAAAAAATAATAATTTTATGTAATGTGATTTCAAGAACTGTGGGAGGCTTCAAATTCAATCATGTTGTAATATTCAGAGCGAACAATATAAATTTTAGTATAATTATTATTAATTTTATATTATAATTATGAACAACAATATATAATATATATCACACAAGGTAAACATTAAATTTTATTGCAAGTTTACATTGTAATATAAAATATACTTTAATTTAATAACTAATTATACTGCAAAATAATATAAATAATTAATTACGCTATAGTTTAAAATAATAACACTTAGTGCCTATTTAAATAACTAACCAAATATAGTATGTAAACAAACAACTTCTTCTCTCGGTTTATATGGGTAGTCTAAACAACAAACAATATTTTTTTCTTTAAAAAATAAATTAAGAAAAGGGGAAGAAATGGTCCATTCCAGAATTATTTAAGAAAAGTGGACAGGAACAGAAAGTCACCGGTCCAAGCCGAGTTTTCGGTCCTGGACAAACTTTGCACACCCATAGATATAATTGTCCTAAATCCAGAAAAATCGTGTCATGCACAAACCATAGCATGAAATTTTACCAACAATCTCACCCAGTGTGCACTTGCTCGAGAGAGCGTCCGCAACTCCTTTGCCTTCCCAAAAATATGCGATGCCCAAAACTTAATCGCCGACAAACAAAGAAAAAAATTATAACATGTTACTAAAACACCAATGAACAGTCAATGAATGAGCATCAAATATCTAATCCATATGAGTCCAATTCGAGTCAAAAAAAACTTTCAACCTCTATCCAAGACAATCTCGCAAGTATGAATTGCGGTCTCAATTTCCGTAAGGGAAGTGAAAGAAGAACTATGTTTTCGAGTGAAACAACTCTGGACAAGACCCTGATAATTGAGAAACACCGTTATAGGCAGGCGCTCCTGCAACACTAAGACAATTGTCGTCTGTGTTAACCTTGATTGAACCCGAGAGAGGGGGCGCCTAATGAATCAAGTAGCACTCCCTAGGGGGTCTAGAACAAAGCGTGATGCAAAAGGTCTGAAGTGGAATAAACAACAAGATTACCTATAAAACTCCCGACGCTACAGATTGCCCCAAAGAGAAAGCTTATAAATGATAAGCCTCCAAACCAAAAATAACCGTCGAGTGGGAAAATTTGCAAGTCAATCCATCGACCCCAACGAACTTTTGACAAATGTAGCCGAAGATGTCTATATACAATACGTGATGATATATCCCCATGATCGAATGACACTATAAGTCTATAACCGCTCATCTCGCTCGTCATTTATACACCTAATTAATTATATTAAATTAAACTACTTAAATTATATTTTACAAAAATTAAAAAATAATAATTAATTAATTAATCATAAGAGTATAAATAAAAAGACAAGTCAACATTTGTTAAATGGATGAAAGTAGTATTTAATATGGGCATGGGTTGAAAGTAGAAATACCCCTTGGTGTACCCGAACGGTCACTAATGGCCAAATGGGTGACGGTGATTGGTACTTAGGATAGTGAACTAAAAGAAGAGGTGCCTGATGGCAGACGCTGAAAGGTAGGCCTAAGGTTGTGATGTGGACTCGCATGCATAATGCAAATGCCGTGTTGGAATCTGCTGACAGGATTCAACCGCCCACTCAATTGCCACGCCAGTTCTTGTTACTTGTTTTTGTTTTCTTAAGAACTTCTTTTACTTATTTTCCGAGGCAAATACAACCGCCCACCCAATTGCCACGCCAGTTCTCGTGAATGTACTATGCCCCTCACCCCATCTATTTATATTCATTCATAATATTTGTAACCAATTTTTAACCAATGACTGTGGTTAAATGAAAAATGATGCCTTTACAGCTCCCTTTTTTATAATATCAACAAAAATTCATGTTGGAAAAAATAAATTTGGTAAAATTATATGTGATAGTTTTGACCGGATATCGACGGGTCGTTAGTTTTGAAAACGAACGTCAAATTTTTAATCTACATTTTGAATAAATTATCGTGGTATATTTACTTTCACAAATTCATATTCGAGTGAATGAAAAGTTAATGACTAATATTGGACATTTGGAAGGTCAAGAGGGAGTTTTCTTAATAAAGAGGAAATGTCCGACATATGAATGTTATCCAAGTATTTTATGGAAATTGAATTATTAGAGATGGTGGATCGCAAACTATTTAATTTTTGGGGTTTTAATTAGTTTGGACCTCTTTTTGAATCTTACAAGTCTTTTTTATTGAGTAAAATAAGGAGATTGACTTGTATTAGAAATCTTAATTCCTACAATTTTCTGCCTTATTTAACGGTTCTCTCAAGCCTATAAATATCAACTCCTACATAGTGTAAACATACATACAAGAACATTAAAAAAACATGTTTCTAAGCGCTCATACATATCATATCATATCATATTTCCACCCGCATTCATATTTCTACATGCCTCACACATCATATAACTTGTAGTTAGGCTTTTGCTCAATTGTCCACCCAATTCTCGTTCGCTAGAGTGACCAGATTGATTGCTCCTTCCGGCATCGTAGTTATTGTATGTTGGGAGGTTCGTTGCCATAGATCCATGAGCACCAATAAGAATCTTAAGAAAATAGTTTGCTCGCCTCGACACTTTTCCTTTCGTTATTTATGTACGTTTATATATATAATTGTATCATCTGTTAGTTCAAATTGTTCTCCAACTTTATCCCAATTTTATTGTTGCATCACCAACAATTCATAATCTCACAACTCACAAGTGATATATTGGAGTAGAATGGGTTTTTCGAGCAATAGTTTCGAGACCGACACTTGTATGATATGATGCACGGACACTTCGTTTTTGACCCCCGGGACGAGTCGGACACTCCGGGGACGCGGACACGTGCCCGACACGTGTCGGACGCGTGTCCTTTTTTTTTTTTTTTGAATTTTTGACAGGGGACACGGCTTGGACACGGCACGGACACGGCGGGGCATAGGGGACACGGCCCCGACACGTTTTTTCATTGTTTTTTCAAAAAATTTTTTTTATTTTTTAATTTAATATCATTTTTTTTTTATTTGGGGTTTTATAAATTATTGTGAATGAGTTTGTAATTATTTTAGATGATTTATTAGAAATAAAAATTATTATAATTTAATATTTATAGGAAATAAATATATTAATAATTGTTTATATTATAAACGTGTTCGAGCCGTGTCGTGTCCTATATTTTTAAAAATAAGCGTGTCCTCGTGTTCGAGTCGTGTCGTGTCCCGTGTCCGTGCAACTTAGCTTGTATGCATTGCTAAAGGGTCTGTTTGTCATTTCGTGATATTAGATCCGATGTTTCGAATACCCATACTTGTTTATTTTAAAATTCAAAAAATTAAATACTTATCAAATAATTTCTTACAACTAAGTAATTTAAATACTTAATAAATATAATATTGTAATACCAATATTATTCAATTTTAATACATGATTTTGATATCAAATACAATAATACATTGTCATCAAATTTTCAAACACGATTTGACATCTACAATAAAAAGTGAAGAATTCTGAATCCTATATAACCAAATAAAGATTTCTTTACTATTTATAGATTTTGTGAATATCTCAAGATTTTGAATAATTGAATTCATAATTCCAACGAATGGTAAGTTACAAAATTGAATATGATACACGAATTTTTATTTCGGTTTCAATATATATTGTGCACTCGCAGGATAAAGGTTGGTGGATTTTTTTATTAAAAAAAATAATAAAAAAAGTAAATTATCGATTAATTCAAATCTCGACTAATTAAATTCCTCCAATATATATATATATAGTATATAATATATATAATATATATATATATATTATAATATATAGTATTATATACTATATATATGTGTGTGTGTGTGTGTGTGTGTGTGTGTGTGTGTATATATATATATATGTGTGTGTGTGTGTGTGTGTGTGTGTGTGTGTGTGAGAAAGAGAGAGAGAGAGAGAGAGAGAGAAGCCTAGAGAGCGATAAAAGATGAGTAGGAGAAAAAAATATATCACCTAGGGTTAGTTTATTTTATTAATTATGTATGAATTTTCTAAACATAATTAGGATAAACTTCTAATTAATATTAATGATAATTTAGTATCTTTTTTAATTAAAAATTCACATAGTATTAGTTTTTTTTAATTATGTAGGATTTTTTTTAACATAATTAGAATAAATACTCTAATTAATATTAAAAACTAACAAGAATTAATATTAATACTAATAAGATCATTTGAATACACACACACACATATATATATATATATGTGTGTGTATAATTTATTTTGATTTTTATTGTAAGTTTTTTGTTATTTTGTTTTACGTTTTTTTTTTTGTGTGTGTGTGAGTCCAACAATATAAAATTTTTCACTTTTTCTCACAAATAATTTGACCATTTTTTAAAATTAAATTATACAAGAATGTGAAGCACAATATAATTATATATTTTTTATTGGTTATCAATATGTTATTTATCAAATATTATTACGATTCAATACTTTTTTATTTGAATTGATCTCGTAAAATAATGTTTAGTATTAATGATGGTTTATTTTATTTTTTTAATTAAAAGTCATATAGTATTAGTTTTTTTTTTAAATTATGTAGGAATTTTCTTAATATAATTCATGGACCATGTGGTCATTTACAAAAATCTTGTCCTTACATGGTTGATGGAAAATGTACAAAATACTTTTTAAAGAGGTTTGTAGATACAACGAAAGTAGATAACGATGGTGACTCATTATATAGACGTAGAAATACTGGAAGAACTGTTACAATGAATGTTGTTCAACTAGATGACCGGGGGGCCATTCTATGTAACTTTTATCTAATGCTGAAGTATGAAGTTCATTTGGATGTTGAATGGTGTAACCAATCTAGATCTCAAGTATTTATTCAAATATGTCAACCAAGGTAACGATAAGATCACTTCAACGTTATATCAGAATAAAGATGGGGATGCAGAGGAGAAAATGATTAATGGATCAACATGTATTGTGACTGTCGTCATTATTTTTCATGTGAAGCGGCATGAAGAATATAAGGTTATGAAATCCAGTATAAAACTCCACCTATCATGCGTTCAAGTTTTCATCTTTTAGAAGAGTATAATATATTGTATAATAATAATAATGATCATTTGGATGCAGTAATGAAACGCAAATCAACACCTCATAGCATGTTTTTAGGTCGATCGAAGGCAAATAAAAAATATTCGGGAGTATTGAGTTTGACTTATGTTGAGTTTTCTCAAAACTTTGTTTGGAACTCAACAATAAAGGAATGGACACCTAAACAACTAGATTTGTTCTCATTAGCACGAACTTACTATATTCTGCCAAGTTCTGGTGATAACATTATGCTTGATGTCTCCTAAATGTAATTCGGGGAGTCAAGTGTCACGATGATGTAAAAAAATTAACGACATGTAATACGATACATATCGTGATGCATGCTCATTTCTGAGATTGTTGTTAGATGATAGAGAATATATTGACGGTATATCAGAAGCAGGTAATTGGGGATCAACACATTCTGTGAGATCTTTATTCGCAACTTTGATTGCATCAAAAATTCTAGCACTTTCCAAGAAAGCGTGGGAGAAATGATAGGAAGATTTGTCAGATGACATTCTATATAATCAATAAAGTTTGAGAAAATCCAATAATAGCAATTATTGGTATTTATTTTTATTCTCTACAAATTATTAGTTATGTTCTATTGTATTATATTTATTACTAATATTTTTAATTTTATTTTCAACGCACTTTTTCTTTTCTCAGATTTACAAATAAGTGATGCTGAAATTCATAACCTTCATTTACTTGAAGTTGTCAACTTATCGTAGAGTATGGGAAAGAGTATAAGGAATTATCCTCCCAAGCCAATTCCAAAGGTCTTCGATTCTAGTATGTATAGATTTATTGTTGAAAATTGGAGTATGACAGTGAGACACTCATTGTAAAACATGGTAAATTAGTTGATTGATAATTTGAATGTTGACTAGCATCGCGTTTATGATAAAGTAATGGATACGGTACATTTGATCAAGGTGGTGTAGTTTTTGCCTATGGATACAGAGTGATCGATAACACATTTTTTTGGAGGACACTTCTTGTGGCCATTAGATCTAGTGATGTAATTGTTTTGAATGTAACACATAGCGGGACAACTTCTCTTCTTCTTTTTAAAGAAAGAACTAGGCATTATATATTTGCGGTTCCTTTTAATCTCAACCAAAATTTATCATGCTCGATCTTTACTAGAACTCCACTTGCATAATTAATGGTGAGTGCGCAACTCATTATTTGAGATAAAAATCTGATGATACATATACATTATTTCAAAGCTATGGACAAACATTGAAAGACGTGATGGGATCACAAAATAATTCTATTAGACAACTTCCATTTAGTGGCAAAACAATAGTTCTTGGTGGAGATTTTCTTCAATTTTTTTCAGTTATTCCACAAGGCACTAAGCCAGACATGGTTCACGCGATGATCAATTCTTTTCATTTAAGGATCCATTGCATTGTTTTGATGACCAGGGATATGAGGCTACAAAATCTCTGTTCAGATATCGATTGTGTTGAATAAAAAAAATACCGACTGGATAAATAGTATAGGATATGCAGCAGTTGGAGGACCAAATGATTGTATCGTCCAAATTGAAATCTCAGATGATCTATTATTGAAAGATGATTGTGACCATGTTGCGTCCATTGTGCCCGAGCACATATCCACAATTTGGAAAAACTACAAAATGTTTCGTTTATTTAGAAGTCGTACTATTATTGCCCCAACACTTGATATCGTCGATGTGATTAATGAATATATGATGTCATAAAATATTGACAATGTAAAGTATATCTTAATACTAATAGTGCATGCAAATTCGATTCAAACATTGACATATTGTAGGACGTCTCCTCATCGGAGTTTCTAAATAGCTTTTTCTTTGTTTTCTCATTCGTGTTTTAAACATAAAACTTATTTCCGATTAGTCTTCCTTAAGAGAATCGACTTGAGTCAAGATTTTCACTTACAATTGCTCCGTTCTCTTGCAGACGAACTTTTCTAAAATAAAAAGTAAGTGCAAAAAGTTCGATTCAGGCATCAAGCCAATGAAAGGCACTGGCCAATCCATCAAGCCAACCAAATTATTTGAACCAACCTAAAGCATTGGCTGATCTAAGGTATTAAGCCAATCAAAGGCACTTAGCTTATCTGAGGTATTAAGCCAATCAAAGGCATTGAGCTAACCTGAGGTATCAAGCTAATCAAAGTCATCTAGCGACCTATGGCATCAAGAAAATCAAACTCTTCAAGACAACCTATAAGGCATCATTCCATCAAAGGCGTTAGGCCAACCTAATGCATCAAGCCAATCAAGGTATTTGGGTCAACCTAAGGCATTTATCCAACTTAAGACATTGACCCGACCTAAAACATCACCACGCTTTATTTAGTGTGGCGAGTGATATAAACTTGCTCATTTATTATACTCTATCTAACTGCAAGTATATGGTGCATATGTAGTATGGAATGAGCAAGGTTGATTCCACCGGAACCACATATCGATTCAAAGTTGACAAATAATATATTCTAAAAAAATTAGTTTTATCTTAATGATTCAAAAGATGATTTTTTGTTTCTATCGTACAAATAACTAACATAAACTAAATGAATAAATAAAATAATAAAAATACAAAAATAAAGCAAAAATTGCAGATGGGGAATTTTGTGGCTTTTGGGATTTTAATGAATCTTTCTCTTATGTTGGGCTTTTTCTAAAGAAGTCGATTTTCAGTCATGGACAATTGTACGTTGCTATATCAATAGTGACCAATCGTAAGGGTATAAAAATACTGATCGTCGTTGATGAGATTGAATATAGTAACAAAACTACAAATATTGTGTATAAGGAAGTTTTTCATAATTTTTAAAGTACACTTTATCTAATAACAATCAGTTTATAAACCAAATCATACCATTTTCAATACTATTTGATATTTGAATAATAATTATACATATATACAATAGCTTGTTCAAATATTTTAATACATTCAAACCCAATTAATTTTATTTGAGATAAAAATAAAATAAAAAATTATTGTGCAACGCACGACTACAATATTAGTAAATATTAGTTTCTATCAATTTTTATTTTAAGAAATGTGTTAAATTAATAATTCAACAAATGAATTTAAGATATTAGATCTTCTAACATTCATATGGATATCACGTATATATAATTTAATGATTCCTTTATATATATAGTAAATTTGTGATTAATCATTCACGTCTTCATCAATTGTAGTACGTATTCCATAAAGTGATAATTTCTTTACATATATAGTAAATTTGTGATTAATCGTTCATGACTTCATATAAAATATGACGTAATTGTAGTACGTATTCCATTGAATGGTGTCAACTTATATCTCTAACTTTTCATGGTAAAATGTATTTTTCTCTTAACTAAACAAAAGAATAACTAATTCACTCGGTGCATTGAGATTTTTTTTCGATGATGGCGTATGTAATGTATTAAGAGTACGTATCACCATTAGTTATCATTTCTATCAAGTCTTATGATAATTTTAATTATTCGCACATAATTAACATTATATAGTTGTGTTATCAACTTTAGAGTGGTTGAGATATTCGACAATCATTCTATTGTGCGTTATTAATTTTAGATTAGTTGTGATATTTGACAGTCATTCTACTGTGATAGTCGATCTCTTTAATTGTATTTTACAATTCAAATGTTTTCATTATTTACATTTATCCACGTTTTTGGAACTTATATTATCAATTTATCATAGTATAGAAAAATGACAAAATTTTGTAATATATTTGAACGAAGACTTACGAACTAATAAATTATTAATTAATTAAAATTTTAACATCTCATTAAATTAATAAATTTTCACTATCAAATTTAATGTACTTTAATTTCACAATAAATTTAGTCTTACGTTTATGCACAAAGCACAAAGATTAAAAAGTGAAACTAAATTGTCATATTACACACCAAGAAAATTTATCTTTTAAATTTTTTTTGTATCTCTCTTTTGCTTGTGCCATCTAATATAAATGATTTTAAGGATAAATTGGTCAATGTTACAATAATTTTACATTGAAATTGTAAAATATTAAGTGGGATTGAATATCCTTTCATTTCTTTTTATTTCGTTTTACTAGAAAATAGTGGGAAAAAATAATTTAAGGGAGATGAAAATTCTTTGGTGAGATAGTGATTGAATATAATTTGTATGATTTTTGGATAAATGGTTGAGTATAAAACTATTTGGTAAAAAATATTAAATTTACCCACAAAGGTTTTTGTGCAATGGGAAGTTAACGGTAGTAGAGAGATGAGAGAGAGTAAGCCCACAAAGATTTTTGTATTATGTAAAATCAATGGTTAATAGCCAATCACTTTTTTGGTGTCTTTTTTTTATTTTTATAAGGAGCGAATTTTTTTTTCGATGATAACTAGGTTGGTGATTGGAGATGGGTGGAAAAGAATTCCTCTCATCTAGAAAAAAAGAAATAGAACAATTGAATATTTATAAACATCAATTTGTTCTCAATTTAACTCTATATCGATTTTTTTGGCTCCCTCTCTCTCTTTCCTTTTTATTCCTCATTTAATCCCATTCACACACTTTTATCTCACTGTTAATAAGAAGTGAACCCACTTAGAGTTTTTTGCCAAATTTTTTTATATTCAGTCATATATCCACAAACACATAATTTATATTCAATCACTATCTCCTCAAAATAATTTCATCTTCTCAAAATATTTTTTTCACTATTATCCGGTCAAATAAAGCGAAAGGGAGTGAAATTATATTCAATCGCTGCCATAGTGTTCTAAAAAGCTGGCTGAGGTGTGAAAGATTCCCTCCCACTTAATACAAGTTATAAAAGTGTTCAACAAATGAGTGTTGTAGATGATCAGTTTGAAGCAAGAGAGCATGTGGGAAGATAATTTTATATCGAATAATACTGATGATGAATTATATTAACAATAAGATTTGAGTTGGAGTCCGATGAAGAGTTAGGTAAAATTGGAAAGTAAAATTATCTTAACTATGTAATTAGTAATTATCGTAAAAGTTATTGTATAAATTAAGGGGATGTCCTCAACATAGAATTCAAATGATTATTAAACTTTTTGAATTCCATAATTTTAAAGAATTCTATAGATTCTATTAATTTATTGGATTTCAATGGAATTATATGAATTTTTAAACAATGAAATTGTGTGAATTTTAATTCTAATGAAATTTGTTGGATCTATTAATATATATAATTCATTTATATGAGTATAATAACTTTATGATCATAAAAAAGAAAATATTCAAATAAAGCCATTAATATAAATAAACATTAAACTTTAGAAAAAAATAATTTGACATGGTCGAAATATGAAAAAAGAAATTATATATAGATATTGCTAAAATAACTATTCAACTAATAATAAAATTGGTGAGAATTTTACATTTCTTAATATAAAAACAATGCATCTATCAAGATGATGTAATAAATATTTATCAACTGATATTCCTCAAGGTGTTTAAGAAATAAAATAATTACAATATATATATATATATATATATATATATATATATATATATATATATATATATATATATATATATATATATATATAAGGGTGGGTTCAAATGAGAACTATGTCCTTATATGCGAACCTGCGAACTAGTACTTTTATTATATAACAGCAGTGCTTTTATTATACAATCACAGTGCTTTATTAATATTTTGTTTTTATTATACAATTCTAATGCTTTTAATCACTTATAAAAAATCTAATCCATCGATTGAATTTGATCTAAGGCTCATAATTGACTTTAGGCTCACAAATAAGGACATGGTTATCATTTGAACCTAATCACACACACACACACACACACACACACACACACACATATATATATATATATATAGGGGTGGGTTCAAATGAGAATCTGTCATTATATGTGAACCTAGGGACTTATCTTGACCATTAGATTGGATAATCTTGATGGTTGAGATCATGACATGTCAGCAATGTAATAATGTAAATTACTGCAATAAATAATTAAAAATAGTATTTTGGACATATAACGACGTTTATAAAGAGCACTACATTGCTCTTTATAAAGCACAATGAATAAAGAAAGAAAACACTATGATTGTGTACAAAAAGCATCACAAATTTCGTCTATAACTGCAAATTCAAAAATTTGAAATAAAACTCAAATTTTCAACGAACCATAACTTTTTCATTTTTTTATTCATTTTTAATGAAATATATATCAAATTAATCACATTCTCAAGATCTACGATTTAAGATACATATTGCATGTTTTAAAACGTAAAAAATTATATATATAATTAAATTAAAAAAATGGATAGTAAAAGTATCGCATATGACTAATTTTAGCACTACAGTACTATAATAAAAAGCACCATGAATCTGGACATATAGTTGCACTGTGCAGAATTGGAGTGCTTTTCTTATATTGTTACAGTGCTTTCGTACTACACTAAACACTGCTTTTTCGAATAAAAATAATCGGTCAGCATAGCCTCCTAGTTTCACCATCGCCGCCGTTCAAAATCCTCACCGCCTCGCCTATTTTCACCATCGCCGCCATTCGAAAATCAACCCCAAAACCCCAGGTCGAAACCTGTTCGACAAAAATTCAGAGCCGCCGAGGGACAGCCCACCGCAGCCATCCAAATCAACCCCTCCGTCAACCTACGCTGCCACTCACGGCCCGAATTCCAGGCCCGAACGCCATCACCACCTCCGTCAACCTCCGTTGCGAGTCCAATTCCAAAACCCCCGGTCGAAACCTGTTCGACAAAAATTCAGAGCCGCCGAGGGACAGCCCCACCGCAGCCATCCGAATCAACCACTCCGTCAACCTCCGCTACCACTCGCGGCCCGAATTCCAGGCCCGAACGCCATCACCACCTCTGTCAACCTCCGTTGCGAATCAACATCGACGGGGGAGAAGGCTTCACCGTTTGGACGCGAGCACCACCGCTGGCCGCCCATTTTCGCCGCTGAGCCAGACCTCCACCCGACCGGAAGCGAGCCCAGCCATTTTTGCCACTGGACGCCCATTTTTGCCGCTGCCCTCGCAGGTGCTGCCTTCAATTTGAACCACTGCCGCCAGGGTTTTCGTCACCGCCTACACATATGGCCGCTTGAATTGCCACCGCCTACACAAATTAAAACCATTCGACAGCGACGCAGCCGGTGGCCGTGGGTTCAGCGGATTCGAGGCTATCGCCGCCCACATACGGCGATGGATTCAGACGATTCAAGGTCATCGCCGCCCACATACGGCCATGGGTTCAGCCGATTCGAGGCCTTCATCGCCGCCGAGCAGCAGACCAGCCTCCACTTCGTCACCGATTTTAGGAACAAATTGAAACCATCTGTGCCGAAGAACTACTTCGACAACCCTCTGAATCAGGTCGAGCGGCGGAAGATACGGGGTAGAGACACAAAATTGATTTGGGTTTTAATTTGATTCATAACCTTTGTAAAATTACATAAACACCATTTCCTACCATATAATTAATTTAATGAAATTAAAAAAATAGAAAAAATCGTGTCCACACATATTATTAGATCTAAGGCCAAGATGAGTCCCTAGGTTCACATATAATGACGGGGTTCTCATTTGAACCCAATCCTATATATATATATATATATATATATATATATATATATATATATATATATATATATATAGGATTAGGTTCAAATGAGAACCATGTTCCTATATGTGAACCTAGGGTCAATTATGGGCTTTAGATCTAATTAAATGAATGTATCAGATTTTTTGTATATTTTCTTATTTAATTAAAAGCATTAGACTTATATAATAAAAGCACTGCTGGTATATAATAAAAGCACTAGTTTGCATTTTCGCATATAATGACATGGTTCCATTTGAACCCAACCCTATATATATATATATATATATATATATATATATATATATATATATATATATATATTAATGCAAAATCTTCTTATCATATGTGTCTGCTTCCCACGCTTCGTTAGCTTTGGGAAAATTGTTGGTGCTTCGGTGTCATCCGAGCCTAATATTTACCGAATTTAGTATTTTTCCTTTTATTATATTTTACCTAACTCAATACTTTCCTAATATTATATTTTATCTAATTCAATATTTCTCTTTTATTACATGTTACCTAATTTAATATTTTCATTAACATATTTTGCTCAATTCAATATCTTACTTCTATTCTTTTAATATAAAAATATAAAAAAGTTATATGTAATTAGAAAAAATCTATATAAGTTGAATTAATTTTTATTTATAATAAAAGTTGAAATAATTTTATTATAATTTTAAATATTCACTTAAGAAAAATACGAGTTATATAAAATTATGACAAAAAGGAAATAAACATAAAAATATAATTTTTTTTATCTTATCTTAATATAATGAATTGTAAATAGAATTACAAATATGTACGAAAGACTATTGGTACATCAAACAAAAAAAAAAGTGAAACAAAAAAGRTAAAATATTACTACTACTACTACTACTAATAATAATAAATATTATGCTTAGGAAAATAAATATTAAATATATTACAAATTTCTTTAACTAATTCCAATATAATGCAATGATACACATATTATATATCTATACGAACAAATTAGTATCTTACACAGAAAAATAAAAAAAATAAAAAATAATATTACATATACTACATGTTAGATACACGACGTTTTTTCTGTTAGATACACGACGTTTTTTCAATAGAATTATTAGTGCCTTATAAATTTTAATTTTTTATATCACATATTCAAATGTAACACGGGGATGTTGTATGTTTTACACTTTTTCAAACTCAATTTTCTACGGGTTTCCCATCAAGTTTAGAGTATTTTTGATATACTTTACAATTAATTTCGTGACTTATGGTAAAAAAAAAACTTGAATATTCTCTATTGTAAAAATCAGTTTTAATGCGATTGGACCAAATAATGTTCTTGATATATTACAACTAATTTCGTGACTCACGGTAATAAAATTTGCAAAATTCTTTTTGTGAAATACTATTCTTATTGTAATTAGAACAACTAATGTTCTGATTTGTGTGTAGAATTATTTATCGTGAAGACATAACAAATAATGTTACGATTTGTATATACCATTTTCAATATTATTCTGAATACTACTTTTTTTCAAATCCCGCATAATATGCGGGTGTTAAATTAGAATATATATATATATATATATATATATACGGGGAGAGAGAGAGAGAGAGAGAGAGAGAGAGAGAGAGATGAAATAATTTTCTTATTTTGAGTAAAATATTTGCTTGGTAATATTTTTTTTACTAATAAGTGGTCCATAGAAAGGTTAAATGTTAGAAATTGAAATAAGACTACAAATCAACTATATGGTTAAAAATACAAATTTTCATATTTGATGAACAATACTAATTATTAAATTATTGTCATACAAAGATGATAAGGTAAAACTTGATTGGAAGTTTAAAAGGGTATATAAAAGAATATATGAGTAGAGATACATGAGAGAAAAGAAAATTGTTACAGCTTCAATAATGATAATAATAATAATAATAATAATAATAATAATAATAATAATAATAATAATTTTATTATTATTATTATTATTATTATTATTATATTCATTATGATTATGAACATATTCTATGATGATGATGATGACTGAATTCGAATTTCAAGGGGTTGAGGTTAGATTTTGTAATGAATATTTTATCCTTAAATATGACTTAAAATTCCATTAAAACCTATTAAATCTACTTGTAAAGAAATTCATAGAATTTTTGAGGATGTTGGGTTTTCGTGAAATCTATTAAAACCTAAGTTGAGGACTACAAGACTCAGTAGATTCCATATAAATCCAATTCGAGGACACCTAAAATATTATGGAATTCTAAATTCCATGGTTGGGGACACTCCGTTAAAGCTATCTTAACTATGAAATGATACTCTATTTCTTATCGGGCTGTATAATACTAAATCTCTTCTATAATGTATAAATCATTTATTTTTATTTTTTCGAAACTACTAAATTGTAAACCCCCTTAAATTAAATTTATTTTTAGATATTCTTTTTTATTTAGTTACATTAATTAAATTATTTACGAACTTTATATTGATTAATAACTTTTAAGAAAACATTCTTAACGCTTAAGCGCCGCCTAGGCATGCTTACGCTTGAGAAAATTGAAGCTTGGAGTCGGCGTGCTTAAGTTTGAAAAACTTGAAATATGGTGTAGACGTGTTTCCGCGATTCACGTTTTTACAACATTTGAAACAAGATATTTTGTCCTAAAACAACATTTATTATGAAGGGAGGTAGTAAATGTTGGATCGTATAATTTGTTTTATCTCGTGCATGTCAAGAAGTTTTACTTTATGTTGATAGTYAGTCGACCTTACCATAAGGACCACGTGGACAACTAGAAAACACATGGTTAAAATTGGGTCTACATGGATCTAAGGTAGCCCCACTCATCACGAATTGCCAAGAGCTAGGAGTTGAGTTGCTACGTGTTGAGAGCTAGGAGTCGGGCTTCCACATTTCAAGAGCTAGAATCCCAACCGAGCTACCATGTCCTAAGCACAACTTAGGCTGTCGAGCAGCACCTAGGTCACCGAGCCACTACACCCATTGAGCTAGACTGACCCGTACAATATGCCAAGAAGTGATTAGGCTGCTAAGCAGCCTCTACCGAGTTGCGCCAGGCTACCGAGCCATGATGCTCACTAATCCAGGTGCACCCGCATAATGTGCCGAGCAGTGCCTAAGCTCCCGAGCTATTCTGGTTGAGCAATGTCCAAGCAATGAGCCAATGCCACTTTTCACAAGATGTGATACGAGCCAATCACCAAGCTAGATATGGCTGTTAAACTAACCTGGGGTCATGGCCGAGCCGACTTAAGATATCAAGCCAATAAAAGGCACTAGTTGAACTGAGGCGCTAAAAAATCAAAGGCATGAAGCCAATTAAAGACATCATGCCAATCTAAGGCATCAAGCAAATAAAAGGCATTGACCGAACTAAGGTACTAAGACAACCTATGACATTAAGCCGACCTAAGACATGAAGCCAGTTAAAGACATCATGCCAACCTAAGGCATTGATTTGTACATATTTGTGTGTGATTTTCCTATATTCTCGTGTCTTGTTTTACATGCTTTAGTTGAATTTTAGCCGTATTTTATCTCATTTTCCTTATTTTACATTTTCATAGCTTTTGTTGTCATTTTAGTATTTTTTGTATTTGTCTCTTACTTTTTGTAGATTTTTATGTTATTTTTCTTTTCTTTGTTTTAGGATAGTCGATCGAGCCCAAGAGCACTCCCGAGGATCACAACTAACTCGATTTGATGAAAATAAGACTTGGACCTGCGAAGCACAACCATCGATCGATGCTCCATCGACGCCCAATCAACGTGCCATCGATGCCCAATCAACGCTACATCGATGCACCATCGATGCGCCATCGATGGGGCCATTTTACTAGCATTGGTGGTCAGGCCATTTTTGGCCATTCTGCGCAAAATTACCATTTTAGCCCACTTTCACCCTATAAATATTACTCCCTTATCAGCAATAACTAGCTCTTAGACCCTTAGGGTTTGACAACCCAAAACCTTATCTTGTTTTTCATTATTTTTCTTTCATCTTCAAGCAAAGAATCCCTAGTAGATTATCTTAACTTGTAGAATTATAACTTAGCATTTAGTTAGCTTAATTTGTAATTTGAAGAAGTTCTATGTGCTTCGAGTAGTTCTCTCTCTTTTAGGTAATTTTCCATTCTTGATTTATTGCATTTTTTTTTGTTATTATCAATAAATGTTTGAAGCTATCAATTCTCTTGTGTATGGGTTTTAGTTTAATTATTGAAGTTTGTGTTTGATTTGTTAATGAAGGTTTATTTTTCTCCATTGTTGTCTTCTTGCTTTCTTTCAAGCCTTTTATCTTTAATTATGTTCATGCTTGCGTTAAGTTTATATTACTGCATTTCTTGATAATTGTAGTTTATAATTCATGGGTCTAGTACTTAGATGAGTTTAGTATCATCAATTGGCATTTTTGGGAGTTTAATTTACAATTTGGGATCGACACCCCTAAATTGTAGATTAAGAGTTCGATCAAATACCAATTAATCGTGGAGACGAGTCTAGAGCCCTAGAACCCCATTTTATTATTATTTTCAAAGTTTTTGAGTTAATTTCTTATTATTTAAATTATCGTCTTAGATATTACACTTTAAAAGCTAAAATTTGATCACGCGTTTAACATAGCTTTTTCTTTGTTTTCTCATTCGTGTTTTAAACATAAAACTTATTTCCGATTAGTCTTCCTTAAGAGAATCGACTTGAGTCAAGATTTTCACTTACAATTGCTCCGTTCTCTTGCAGACGAACTTTTCTAAAATAAAAAGTAAGTGCAAAAAGTTCGATTCAGGCATCAAGCCAATGAAAGGCACTGGCCAATCCATCAAGCCAACCAAATTATTTGAACCAACCTAAAGCATTGGCTGATCTAAGGTATTAAGCCAATCAAAGGCACTTAGCTTATCTGAGGTATTAAGCCAATCAAAGGCATTGAGCTAACCTGAGGTATCAAGCTAATCAAAGTCATCTAGCGACCTATGGCATCAAGAAAATCAAACTCTTCAAGACAACCTATAAGGCATCATTCCATCAAAGGCGTTAGGCCAACCTAATGCATCAAGCCAATCAAGGTATTTGGGTCAACCTAAGGCATTTATCCAACTTAAGACATTGACCCGACCTAAAACATCACCACGCTTTATTTAGTGTGGCGAGTGATATAAACTTGCTCATTTATTATACTCTATCTAACTGCAAGTATATGGTGCATATGTAGTATGGAATGAGCAAGGTTGATTCCACCGGAACCACATATCGATTCAAAGTTGACAAATAATATATTCTAAAAAAATTAGTTTTATCTTAATGATTCAAAAGATGATTTTTTGTTTCTATCGTACAAATAACTAACATAAACTAAATGAATAAATAAAATAATAAAAATACAAAAATAAAGCAAAAATTGCAAAAGTTATAGTATCAAGAGATGGGGAATTTTGTGGCTTTTGGGATTTTAATGAACTCTTAATATTATTTCTTTTCTATCAATCAAGTATTATTTGTGATTCAATTCACTAAAAGCCAATCATAAATATAGTTTAACCTTTCTCTCGAAGTGATTGAATCGTAGATTCTAATTATGAAACAACATCTCCGTTTGAAATTATACTTAGAACTCCAAAAGGTTTTACAGATTTATATGACTTTACCACTAATCTCAAACCTCTCGGTCTTGTTGATTATAGTGTTTCATGTTTGAAAGCCTGTTGATATATTTTCATCTCTAGAATTTTGATTTATCAAGCTATCAGTTATAAAAGGTTATCAATCAATCACAACTACATAAGCAACAATTTTCAATCACTTATGCAACAACGAAATCAATAGTAAAGAAAGATTAGAATATTATCCATGCATTGTCTCCAAATTCTATAGTTACAAAAGATTTAGCTAGACATGTTCACGAAATAAACTAAGTAATTCATCGAAAAAATAACATTCATAAATAAGACGAAGGAAAAATAAACCTTATGGAATGTGTGGATACATCAATCTTCGTGTCCCAAGCCTTTTCTCCTACGAAACAAAAATCTTTCCAAATTCTCTAACTCACACTAAGAATTGTGTTTTTGGTGATGAATGACGGTGAAGAGATGTTCCAAGATGTCCCAATTTTTAGATGTATGTGGACTAATTTGAGACCTCCTTTTCATAATCCACCAAGGAATTCGAGCATTTAATTTAGATTTTGTAACATTTGCAACGTTTCTGGCCCGTTCGTGAATGCAAAAGGAGTTGCGATCACTTGCTGTGAAAATAACACCCAGTAACAAACCGAGTCGCAGCCCCGATCACCATGAAAACAAAGCTCAGAGTCGACATGAATCGCGACCGCAAAGGAGGTTGCGACTGGATCTCTTGGCCTCGTCGACTTGTTAAATTGTCAGCTTGCTCCCAATTTAGCCAAAGGGATCCTTCTTCTTCCTCAACCTTAGTCTAAGTCTTCATTATTTTCACCCTTATGCTCTATTAAGCCCTATTAGCTCTAAATCCTATAAAAATGACACAAAAATACCAAACACATAATAACGTTCAAATAATAGAAAACTAATCTAAAAGACGTTATAAATGCACATATAATAGTTAAAACCTAACCAAACAAGTCTCAACATGTGCATAGAAATCATTTTTATCAACTCTCCAAAACTTAAAGGTTTATTCATCATCGAATAAAAAAAAGATAAGAAATAAACAATAGGGTGTGAACATGGAAAAAATGATGATGATGTATTTTTTTTCAGAAGTATCATCATTCAAAATATAAACTCAAAATCAAGAACTCAACTGTTAAACCCTTTTTACCTTTAATCCTTATGTTCTGATCAATGACCCTCACATGGGAAATTATTTCTCTTAATCACACAAGTGTGTGAAATTGGACGTGTATACACTAAAATCATATATCAATGCATGAACTCTAGCATAAGTTTGTAAATCTTCTATCTCCCCATAATCGGTGTGTACTAAAAATAAGAATCAGAGTAGTTCTTTATTTAAGGCTTTTGACTAACCCCCAAAACTAGTAACTTATTATATTTACTTGAAACTTTTGAATTTACTTCTTATTCACTAACTAAAAGATAAAGAGTATCCTTCAAGCACTTGTTTGAAAAAAAAATCCTATCGTCAACACTATTTTTATTTTTGTTTTGTTTTGAACCCGACGTTGACTAAAATTACCAAAAATAAAATTTAAGTCTCTGCACCTAATATCAATCCAAACTATTTAACCACAATTTTCATAAGGCTTCTCGAGAGCATATGATAAGCTCGTGTCTAATAAACAATGAGAACTTGAAGCTCAACGGGGCTGACTATGGATAATTTTTATTTAGTATTATTTATATGTGGACATTGCCGGAATCGAGTTTTTCAAAAAAAATCCTAAATCAATTTCAAATCTTTCGTACACTAAGATAGAAACCATAACAAGTTCTAACGAGGTTTCTCATAAGGCATATTATTTCTTTTCAAAAACAAGAAGACAAGATTTTTCAGTCAAGATGTATCAATCACGTTCAATAATGCAGTTTTAGAGTATATAAGTAATTTTCTAAAATCAACTCATCATTAGCACATCATCATATATTTCAAAAAAAAGTCCACACAAATGCATATTCTGTTAAATGAATCAAATATTATTATTACAGACCCAATTATGCTTCAGTCCCACTTTATTACTACTAAAGCAATTAAACGTGCAAATATAGTAAGAAAATAAACTAACGACTAATGTAATCCTATGAAATGAAAAATGATAATACATGACCAAATTAAATTACACTTTCATCCCCCAAAAACTTATTTGCTCCTACGTAGTAATAAGTTTGTAAAGAAGTGGGTTACTTTGGCCGAGACTCAAAAATCTCATGGCTAATCGAGGGGAGAAGGCTCGGCCTTGTAGTTATATTGGTGAATGTGGAAATTAACCATACGTCTCATCATAATCATCACCCATTGCTCGTCTCATCGCATCTCTCGCATATCCCTCTGCATCTCGACGTGGCTCTGCTGCATCTCATACATCTGGTCCTCCAACCTCGTCATCCTCTCGGAATCATGCTCTTCTCTTGAGCATCGGCATGAGGGTCCCACCTCATCATCATAGGGTATAGTTCCTTCTTGTGCTCTCACAAGATCACTCCTGGCTTCTCGATGCTCTCGTGAGTTGAGGTTTTAGTTCATTTGTTCTCGGAGGCCACTGGGTGGGGTTAGTTTCAGATTCAGAAGCGGGAAATCGTCTTTCACTCTTTGTTAGAAGAAATATTGACCCCTATACTGAAAGATCATTTTTTTAACTTCTTAATTGCTCAGTTTTCAACTCGATGTACCCCGTAATAGCTCTTAAACCTGCGTGCCAGAGTCCCAAAAGTTCGGCAATAGGTGTGATGAAGCCTCTTATGCATATTTGCCCCTTCTTGATGTTAGATTGTTGGATGAATCGTTCGATTGCTACTTTAAATGTTGTTCCCAATAACATATACCATAAATCCACTAATTCTTGTTTTTGCATGCCTCTGTTTATGAAACGGGCGATTATCATTGACGATATCACCCTTTGAATATATCAGAACACCGAGTTCCGAATCTTCGAGGTCATGGCAGTCCTCCCATGAAAATCAGGGCCTTGTAAACCGACTCTCTTGCTAATTCTATCCCAAGACACATTCTGATTATAGTTCGTCAATTCATAAATGCAAAATCCTCTATTGGGGAGGTTGAAGAACTCTATGATATGGGCCAAAGTGAGACGGTGCTTGGTGTTATCCAACTGAAAGGAGATTACCTCTGTATATCTCGTTTATCTCACCCTATCAACTTCGAGGGTGATCCAAAACTACAACGTCCAACTCTCATACGTTGGCCATGTTCTCGTCATTAAGCCATCATTCTACCTAATTCGACAAAAAAGTTAATCCACGTCATCCTCAATCCCAAGCGCTTACATGCACGTTGAGCTTGCGTACTTTGTGGCTAGAACCCCTAACTTGAAAAGTAGGTTACACTTTTTTTGGATCTTGATCGAGGGTAGTTCCAGGTCAATCGCCGGATTTGGTACATATTCTCTTTCCTCATCGGATGAGAAAATGGGTGTGGATATTGGTGATGATACCGGATCTTTCACTTGGAGTGCTTTGGAGGGATTATCTCTTCGTTGGGTTCCAGCATCGTGAAGCCATTTTCTAAAACACAATGACTTCAATTCAAATCGTCTCCATGTATCGTTAAAACTATTCAGTTTATTTACTTTAAAACAAAACCGATCATTCAAACTTCAAAAATCATTCATTCTCGTCAAAGATATACTCACAGTGGACTTGATAAACACACACAAACAATCAATCATGATAAACATGCATATTATCACACAAAAAAAAAATCATATTTTCAAGACCAAGCGGTCATTATATCTATATTCATCCCCAAAATTCATGGAAAATCACCCAAAGCATCGATAAACTCAAACTCATGGCTACAACAAGTAGGTATTTACATTCTAACGTCTTGATAATCATCATAGCATGCTTCAATCATCATAAAATCCCAAAAGTTTCAAGAACTAAGCATGCATTCCAAATGTTTGGTGAAATTTCTCTATGAACATTCAATCTTAAGATCAAAAATTGAAGTAGCACAACCACAAACTCAAGCATAATCATCATTCTATGCAAATATAAGAATCAAGGAACAATTATTAATGGAAGAATTTCAACCAATTATGAATATCCCTAAAATTCATAATTGAAGAACCCTAATTGAGAATTCAGAGAATTCATACCTTTTTGTTGGAACTTGATGATCAAATGGAGAGAAAGTGATGTTGTGTTGTGTTTAAAACACAAATTTACTAAGTTTTTATTAAGTGAAATGATAAATTTTTGAAAAGGGGGCGATATCTTTTGCGGGCGAGCAGGAAGATTTTGAAAAGTGAAAACTTTTCTACATTCTTCTCCTTATATTTTTTGTTTTGCGACCCTTTTACGACTAGGTTCATGACTATGAATGGGGTCATGATCAATTGCCTTGGAAAAGTCACCCACTAATGACCTGGTTTGCGGTCACTAAGGCATGCCTTTAATACGATGAGCAATAAAGGCCTGACTCACGATTGTGAAGGGGGTCGCGACTATTTCCCAAAATCTTATTTTTCAGATTTCTTGAAAGAAAATAACTACCTATGTACCTTATGATATTAGGTTACCTTGTTATCAGCGCTACCTTTTACATCTTTATATAGACATTCCCTTTCGTCAAGAGTTCATTTTTGAAAACGGCGATGTCATCTTCATCTCATTTCCATTCTCACATGTCAAAATTCATTTTCTTCTTTCGAGCTTTCTGCACATTTTTTAAAAACTTCCACACATCAAAATAAAAATCAAGGAAGTTGTGCAAATTATGTTTTTCATTCAATGGTGTAATCAAGACATTTTGAATACAAGTGTCAAAATTATCTATTCTTTTAATCTCTTTGACTCGTTGCACATCATCATGTATTTTCATATAATTATAAATAAAAAATTTATACTCATCATTGATAAGCAATGTGAGTTTTCCCTTTTCCACGTCAATATGGGTTTGGCTCATTCTAGAAAATGGGTGCCCTAATACCAATGGCACGTTCTTGTCTTCTTTTATGTCCAACACAACAAAATCTATTAGGAAGAAGAATTTATCGTATTTTACCAGAACATCCTTGACTATACCTTTTGGGTATGTCAAGGATCTATCCACCATTTGGAGAGTGATTTTCATCAGTTGATATTTTCGATCCCGATTTCTTGAAGATCATTAGGGGCACAAGATTTATGATCGCACCGAGATCACACAAGGCGTTATCAAACAAACCCCCTCAATCGTACACGAGATATTGAAACTCTTAGGGTCCTTACATTTAAGATTCAACTTCTTCTACATGACCACACTGCATTCCTCCATTAGGTTGATGGTCTCATAGTCCTCAAGCCTTCTTTTCTTATTTATCACCTCTTTCAAGAACCTTCCATAATATGACATTTGCATCAAAGCATCAATAAAAGGTATGTTTATATGGATCTTTTGAAATATGTATCGAAAATTAGAAAATGGCTCATCTAATTTTTTTTCTTTTGAGCTCTTTGTGGAAAAGGTAAAGAATTAGATGAGTCAAGAGAAGTATGAATAGATTTTGTCTTCCCAGCCCCTTTTCATTCTCTACTTCAAACCCCAACACTGACACAACTAAAAGCACTTTGAAAATGTCCTATGTCTGATCTAAACAAGTTTTTCAAAAACATTAAGCCAACTCAAGACACTTTGAAGATTGATTAAAGTGAAAAATGGTCAAGCTACCTAAAGACCAAGCCCCAACAAGTTTTCCAGAGACACTAAACTAACTCAAAACTTTGAGAAAATTCCAAAATAAAATTGGTCGAGCCTAAGTCCACCAGGAACCTATCTATAATTCATCCACTAAGTACCTATAATAAAGTTATTTAAAGATGAGTTAGAAACTCGCATGTCAATGTCAAACATACTTCCACCCACGATCTATGAAGGACCTTTCAGAAACTTATCTACGAGTGACCTACAAGAAGTTGAGTGACCATAAGCCAAGCAGAAGGTAACCCACAAGGGGCTAAATCGGTGACCTACAACCTAGGTTTGCTAGGTGCCAAGCAGAAGATAATGTCAAACTCTTTTAAGAAAGTGCTACAAGAGAAATAATACGAATGAAGCAAAAACCTAATCGAGATAAGACATGCTTACCATACTAATAATGATGGTAGATCTCACGATAGTTTCCCAAAGAATAACAAGACCGATCATCGACATTATGCCAACTGTGTCCTTCAAGATTGACATATTCAATCATGAGTCTGAATGTGACTACTTCAAGCCGACTCCGCCCTCGGGGGTTTGTTGATAGTCGATCTTACCATGATGACCATGTGGATAACTAAAAACTATGTGGTTGAAATTGGGTCCACATTGATCTAAGTTGGCCCCACTCAACACAAATTGTCGAAGCTAAGACCACAAATATCAGCACCCATATGGAGGATTGGTCAACCTTCACGTGGGTAATTAATTAATAAAAGAATAATTGGTTGAGGTAGGTTTTTTTGGGCTGACCACATACCACAAAAATGAAACATGGTCTGATTTAAAAAAGAACAAGATTTATGAGTACATGATATGTCTAACTCATGTACACGAGGTAGATATGTTGTGTACTAAAATAATAATAAAAATCTAAAAAAGATGAACTTGTGAGAGTACATTACATGATATGTATAACTCGTATACACGATATGTGTACCTTGTGTACACGAGATGAACATGTTGTGTACAATCTTTTCCAGGTTTTATATAATTTTATTTTTATTAATAAAATTCAGATTTTTCTTTTTACTCTCTATAAATAGAGACTAAACATGTCGTTGTTACACACACACACACACACGTTAAAATTCTCTCTTTTATCTACATATATCATCAATCTTTCCTACTAAAACTCTCTCTTTCTTTAATTTTTTAATTGATCCAAACAATAATCTTTGCTCACACTCTCAAACTTCTCGCCCTCCTACGATTATTACCTTAACCTTGAAAATATCCAAAACTTCGAAGAAATCTTGAATTCTGAAACGTCTCTAAACACCCAATTTACCCAAAATCTCATGCAAACTCCTATCACCGAACATCATTAAACCTCTCAAAACTAAAAGGTGCTTCCATAAGGTTGGATAGACCTAAAAGACATAGCACTAATGACATCTTGGTGTCTCGTCAGTGAGAATCAAATTGTTGGAAAAAAACAAAATGCAGACAATTTATGGAAATGAGTTTTAGAAATGTATGAAGAACCTTGAGTAGAAGACCCAAAAAAATGGTCGAAGAAAGAACCGCCGAATCATTGAAAAATTACTATAAACGACTTAATATAAATGTGATGTGGCATAAATAGGTCAGACCCGGATTGGGGTAGATCTGATTTGAGATAACCTGGGGAAAAGAAAGGAAATCAGGCCGGCTCAGTCCTAGGCAAGGTATGACCTGGCCTCCTTAGAGACAGAGCACATGTTGAAGATAGGATTACAACGGCTCAGGAATTATCCTGACCTGGTAGGGGTTTCCTATGAAATAACCCTTAGAGAATTGCATTAAGGCAGGCTTGATGACCTGACCTGGAATAGAAAGGGAGAGCAGGATCAGGGCTGACCTGGCATCCTGACCTCCACTGAGGGGACAAGGGGGACCACCTGTCAGAATTTGTTGCTAAACGGTCCCTGATTCGCAGCCTTTGTTTTCGAGACCCCGGAAGGGGTCCCCACTGAGGAAAACTATAAATACCTCAGCCCCAAGGCTGAGAGAGGTATGTCATTCTTTGTGCATTCCTTGCTTTGTTCACCAAAAACACTCTATACGCTTTATGACTTAAGCATCGGAGAGGTTTCCACCGGAAAACCCCCGATGGTCCTTTTCTGACGTGTTTGTGTGTGCAGGTCGGGAAAAGCGCAACGTTCAGGCGTTGTCATATTTTTGATTGAAACAAAATGTAACCAAGTGTATTGGTGCATACAAGGTCGAAGATCGAGCAGAATGTCCAACAAAGAAATTGAGAAAACAGCTTAAACAATGTGTGGAAAATATAAGTTTATGCATGAGGAGGTTTTTGAATAATATTCCCCTATTCCCGATGACTTCATTGTAGAAGTTCGTGCGATGAGAATCACAAGTGAAAAGGAACTTGAGGAAACGACCAATTTGGGAAAAATGAGGATGAAATCACTTGTGCTTAATACCTTAATGGGCAAATGTCACTTATCTCCATAAGAAGATGATCTGAAACGCCGCCTAATGGCGAAACTATTTTTATAAAGATTATAATTTATTTCTTGTAATTTTAGTTTTTGTCATTTTAATTATTGCTATGCAGTACCTTTCCGTTTGTGTGGTTGTGGTCTTAGTTTATGTAATTTAAGTTATTATTGAGTTTTGATTTATGTAATTTCAGTTGTTGCTTAATTTTAGTTTTGTGTAATTTTCATTATTTTCATACATCTAGTATATCAATAATTCTGATATTTATGACTTTGTGCATGTCAAAATTATCATTACACAAAACACCAAGAGCCACTTAGATCTATCAAGCACTAAGAGTAAAGTGACTCATTCATCACTTTTCAAAGTCACATGGATTACTTTTTGAAGTCACGTGCATTAATTTCAATTCACATGAATCTTACAAATTCACATGCATCTGACAAATTCATGTGTTTAGTTAAATAATTTAATTTTTAAGAGTTCTATATATCAATCATACGAATTCAAACCTAACTACAATTTCCCTCACACTCATTTGTTTTATCTTCATTATAATGAATCCACCCTCCTCCAAAAAATATTGCCAAATGAGAACTTTTTATCACGGTGCAATTTATAGTAATGATACTTCTAATTTCATCGAATTTGATGAATGAGAAGAACGTGTTGCTGAAAAAAAATTGACATCTTGACCGCATCATCGAGGAGGTGGTCATTTAGATTCTAGCTTTATTCTTACAACCTACAACTATTAGAGCAATGAGGTGGGTTATTAAATGAAAACATGAGAAGGGCCATGATGGTATATTTGAGAAGTACTTTTTAAAAGAGCCAATCTATCCCCCCAAAAGTTTTTTTAACAAGGTTTTTCATGCAAAAGTCATTGTTCCAACGTATAATGAACAAAGTAGTCGCCACTGATAAATATTTTCAACAAAAGCGTGATGCCACTGGACGCTTAGGTATGTCTTCAATTCAAAAATGTATTGTATCTATGAGGGCTTTAGCCTATGGAAATGGAGCAAACTTGCATGATAAGTATTTGCGTATGAGCGAACAAACCATAAGGACTTCACTTAAGTTTTTTTATCAAAGGTGTAATTTCAAACTTCGGTGATGAGTACCTTATAAAGCCTACTAAAGAGGACATGCCATATCTTATGTATGTCGGTGAAGAACGTGGGTTACCGAGTATGATGGGTAGTATTAGTTGCATACACTAGAATGGAAAATTTGTCATATTACATGAGCAAGGAAATATACAGGAAGAAGTGGTAAGCCAACAATTATCTTGGAAGTAGTTGCATCACAAGACTTATGGATCTGGCATGTATTTTGGAACCAATGTTTACAAAATGATACCAGCGTACTTGAACAATCTCTAATTTTTAATGATATTTTTGAAGGCACCCCAAAAACCAATTATGTCGTGAATGACCAAGCAAGAAATATGGGATATTATCCCACTGATGGGATATATCCTTCATGGGCAGCATCTGCCAAATCTATTAGTTCTCCTCCCATTTGGAAGCTCAATTTATTTGTTGAACATAGAGAGGTTGCCCAAAAAGATGTTGAGCGAACATTTGGTGTTTTACAGGCTCGTTTTGCATTTATCAAGCGCAAAGTCTTTTATGGGATCATGATATGATGGACAAAATTATGATTGATTGCATCATCATGCATAATATGATAGTGGACTATGAAAGATAGACTTACCTAAACTATCGTGATTCCAATGAATTTATGCTAGATCGACCTACACGACAACAAATTAAAAGTGGTGGAGAAGATAATGATGATTTGGATTTTGAATTATCTACAGAACGGATTGCAAGCCTTTCTAACTATATGTAAATAGATCATAACATCACAGCAGATAAGCTTATATCGCTCTTCAAAATGACTTAATCAAGCATATACGAGAGAAGTTCAGAGATGATAACTGATTGTAAGATTTTCATATTTGAAGCACCAATTATTTATTTACAATTTTGTTTTCTAATTTTTGGTTTATTTAATTTTATCTTATCATATTTTCTAATTTTTCTTATTATTCTGCACTTTCTTATTTGAATTTAGTTTAGTTTAATTTAATTCTAATTTATTTATTATGATTAATTATACTAATCTAAAAATAACAACAAAATAATCTTATATAATGTTGTGGTTGGGTGGTTATGGATAAATCAAAAAAAAATAAGTGTAGTTAGATTGAGAGTAATATTGGTATATGAGTTGAGAGTAATTAATTAATATTAAAAATGTTGGGTTTTTGGGTATTTGTTTTGGTTGCTGATTGTAGTTTAAGAGTCAAGTTGCCATGTGTCGAGAGCTGGAGTCGAGCTGCCATGTTCCAAGAGCTAGGATCGCAGCCGAGCTACCATGTGCTGAGCAACGCCCAGGATGCCGAGCCACTATGCCCGTTGGGCCAGACGCACCTGGACAATGTGCTGAGAACCACTTAGGCTGCTAAGCAACCCCGAACGAGTAGTGCTCAGGTTGTTGAGCCACTACGCCAGGTGCACCTGCACAATATGTCGAGTAGTGCGTAGGCTTCCGAGCCATTACAGTTGAGAAATGCCTAGGCTTTCGAGCCGACCTAACTATTTACAAGATGTGATGCGAGCCGATCACTGAGCTGAATTCGTCTGCCGAACCAAATTATGGGTATTGCCAAGCCGACCTGCACACGGAAGTCAAGCCATCTTGCCCTTGTCACTCGCATGGGCTCCTGAATTACCTTAATGGCTTAGTTACACTTGACGCCGAGCTGGCTTGGTCCACACTGCCCGCTGTGATAAACACACAAGCCGAGTTGGGCATTGGCTGCGCCAACCTGCTTGAGGACCGAACATTCTCAACCACCGCGCCTGATACACTGCTGAGTTATCTCGATAGTCATGGTCGGTGAGCTGTTTAGCCAACCAGCACGATGGCCAAGCTGATCGGCACAAAGAGGGCCAACTTATATCGAGGTTGACTTGCCTAACAGTCTAGTCGACACACTTACCATGCGCGTGAGGCAATATGCGAAGAGGCTAACCAAGTTGATGTCAAGCCTAGCTAATTTTAGGCCGACCTGCCTCATGTCAAAACCACTAGGCCACGACAACATACATGCCTGCTAATACTTACGACCAACCCAAGGGGCATCCTAGTGCCGAGACGAGCTGATATATATAAATAAGGTGCCTGAATCGCCAAGTTATCACCAGGACGACTATCGTTGCGATGATCATATGACCAAGCCAATCCTAAGTGTTAAGCTGGAAAGTGTGACTCGACAATGACGTAAGCCAAGTACCAAAGAGCAGCGCCCAAGCGCGTGATTAGGGTTAGGGTTTTGAGTATCTTGTTGCTAAAGTAATTAAACGGACAATCATGAAGTGACACGTGTCCATTATGTTTTTAATGGAAGCCTATAAATATTGCTTCCAAAAGAGAAAGAGAGGAACCGCAACTTTAAAGAGAGGAAGCACATAGATAGGATTTTAAAGAGATAAAGCTTGTAATTTAGAATTCACAATTGTAGAAGGATACGGGTAAGGCCGATTCGAACCTTAAAAAAAAGAAGTAAAGTAACTAAGCGTCTTTCTATTTGTTTTGCTTATTTTCCCAACCCAATCGGCTTGTTTTTACTGTTTTATTTGGTTTGGCTACATTTATTTTAATACATTACATGTTTAGTAAATTTGAGGAGCATGTATTTATTTGTGACTGGTTAATTTGATATACTTAAAATATAATTAATTTGATATACTTAAAATATAATCGTCAATGTTTCTATATATCTTTGAATTTGTATTGGGGTCATCTACATTTTTTTTTTTCCAACCGGTATTAGGTACACTATGTTAAGGGGCGGATCAAGGGTTGTTAGTTTGGGGAGGGAGCGTATTAAAAGACAAAAATAATTTGATAAAATGGCGAGAATCGACTCGTGTTATATTAAGTGAAAAAATATATTTTTAACCTTTTTGTGTTACGATAAATTAGAGAAAATATAAAATAACAAATAAGAAGGCAAAGAAAATATGAGATAGAGAGGGTGAAAGAAAATAAGAAAGATATATTTTTACTTGTAAGTTGGTACCATTAATTTGTGAGAAAAGAGAAAGGAAAAAAAAAGGTGAGGAAAAAAGAGAGAAATGAGTGATACTTTTTAGTTTTATATTGTTGTTTTTAAGGTAAATAACAAGAGAGAAAAATAAAAAGAAAGAGAGAGTGGTGATGTTTTTAATTCTATATTTTTACTTTTAAATTTAATTAATGAGAAAGAAGAAAATAAAAGAAAAAGAAAAGGAAGGATAAAAAATATATGAATTAAAAAGAAAAAAGAAGAACACAAAAAAAAACAAATGGAAAAGAGAAAATAAAAAAAAAGGTTAAAAAATATAGAAAAATAAGAGATAAAGAGAAAGAAAAAAGAAGAAACTAATGATAAAAAGAAAGATAAAAAGAAAGATAAAAAAAACATAGAAAAATAATAGATAAAAGAGAAAGGAAAAAAAAAGGATAATGAGCAAGAGTAAGAGTTGAAACTCTGAACCATTTGAAAAAAATTAAGCACACTAACCACTATACCAAACTACAAATTTTTAAATTTTGAAAATATATAACTATAAATAATAAAAAAATTATATATAAAATTAGGATTTTGAATTGGGGGAGGGGGTCATGCCCCTCACGCTTATATATAAATTCGCCCTTGACTAAGTTGTAGGATACACTCAAAAATAAACATTTTATCATAACAGAAAACATTTATTATATGTATGAACATTTATAGACCAATATGCTTATCTGTATTTTCATGTGTATATCTCACGTAGCTCTGTTTATGTAAGAAAACAATAAATTCATTTTGATTATAATTAAAATGAATATTAATCACAATAAAAATAGTATTTATCGCAATATAGATAATATTTATAATTTAAAAAAAAAAACACGTCAAAGTTATACTGTGTATAATTTTACGTGCAGTCGGATGTATATATATATATTTTTTAATCAAGCCAATTCGATTTAATGGACCATAACTCAACCATCGCAACATCAAATTCCATTATTTGATTATTTTCTTTTACTTTTGCCTTCCAGTTGAGAATCGGAAATGAATGTTGCTTGTCTCCAACCGAAAAAAGTAACATTAATTAAAGCTAGTAATAAGGCCCCTCTACTGGTGCTTTAGGATATTCAACCATTATGGAGTTCCATTATCAACTTATACAAAGTTGAAATTGAATTTTTTTTTTTTTTTTCAATTTTTGTAATGTATATCATAAATGCATCATATATTAGGTAAAGTCTAACGTGAGAATGTCGCATTGTTCAAACAAAACATATACTTTTTTATGGTAAAAAATTATGGTAAATGTTCTTACTTTTCAAAAAATATTTATATAATTTTGAAATATTATATACTAAAAATATGTCCATTTTATACATGAGAAAGTATCGTATAAAATAAAATTCTACAGTATCAAAATGCCATAGTTTGAATGGCAAAATGTTGTTTCACATTATATTATATCATTTTAATTACGGAATTCAATTCTCGATTAGTAGTACCTATGAGCCTTCTATAACTAAAAATAATTTATTATAAAATTAAAGTCGCAAAATTGATGTAAGATCGTCTTATGCGAGCCTTGCGTACAATAATCGTTCCTTGAAGTGAAACATCATACTTTTAAAAAATATATAAATAATTAATTTAAAAGTTATATTTATTTTAAATGAAAAGACGTTAAATTACTCTGTCGACATGTAACAACATACAATTGACTGAAAATGTATATAAATTAGGGATGACCATGAAAACGTCAGTTCTGTATTTCCCATTTTGAGAAATCCGAACTGGAATCGTAATCCCATAGTTCCTACCCAAGTGTGATTTTAACATGAACGGTCATTTATTTTAATTTTTGTAGACAATAAATAATATAAAATATATATTCATAAAAAGAAATAAATTTTGTGGTTTCACGGATATTAACCCGTGATTTTAATTATCATCCTAAAACCAGTTTCATGGAATCCTGAATCCGCATTTAAAATCGTCAAATTCTGGTTTAATTAAATAATTAATGTAAATTTAATTCGAAATTAAATAAATAAATGAGTTTGGAAAATTCTTAAATAAATGTGGCGGGACGCCGATGGCAAAAGCGTCCCGAACCCTTTTTTTCGTCCCCAAAATTTTTGGGGTCAAATTGAAAAAAAAAATTAATTTCTGGGTTGGGACGCTTTTGCCATCAGCGTCCCGGTAGAAAATGCAAGAAAAAAAAACCCCGGGGTCGGGACGTTGATGGGAATAGCGTCCCGGGGGCAGATTGCAAAAAAAAAAATAATCGGGCCAATAACCCAAACCCTAACCCTAATACACATATTATTTATTTATTTATATTATATACTTTTAAGGTTTAGTTATATTTATAATTTATTTAAAAAATTTATTAATTAAAATAAATAAACATATTATAATAATGTCTTATAATTACAAGAAATTTATTTGAAAATAAAAAATACAATAAAATAATATAAATAACCAAATGACATGAAATTTTAATTTCAAATTAAAAATACAATCAAAATAAGATACAACAACAACGAARATTAAAATAAAAATTACAGTGATTTGATGTTACACGGATACGATCACATTCGTAATGGCGGGTTTCCAGTGAGATTGTAGTATTGACAAATGCAATTCAAGTAATTTTTATTGAATACCCGATCCATCAAATCGGATAAAGATTCTCCATATTTTAGATACGCAGCAGTAAACTCAGCATCGCCTGCGACGTCGTTCCAAAATCGTACTAGCCAATCTGGCGCTTGCACTTTGTTGGTCTCATGATCCCAAGTGCAATGTTCGTTTCCCAACATCATATGAAAATGGTTGTACCGTTTTTCCAGAAGTTGAACTCGAGCGGTTATGTCGTCCATTGTGAAGTCTTTCCCGAACGCACCATTGATTTTGTCCAACAAGATACACGTGATATTGTTACGTAATTCTCTTTTGGGATCGTAGACACCATGGAGCTTACTCTCACGGAGGTCGTCAACAAGCTTAGTATCCATATGGATGCTCCATCGGTTGAATTCGTATCGTAGAAAAAGAAATCTTCTTCGGATTCAAAATATGGTACATTGTTAGGCTGATTTGAACTCATTTTTTCTTTTTGTTATGAGAATGCTTAGATGATGGAGAAAACCAAAGGTGTGAGGGTGTGAATTGGTTGTAAAGAATGTAGTCCAATGTTCCAAATTTATAGATAAGTTACAATCTCACAAGACAGTTGTATTAAATGTGTTGTCGTTGTCACATCTAAAGATGAAAACATAAAGAAAGTTGAAAAACGTGTGGAATAATGTCAGGTCTTGTCACATAAAAAGTTGAAAAAACTATTGATACATGTGTATTATTGGCATCAGCAATTTTAGATAAACATGAAAGAAATAATTTTATTAAATAAGAAAAAACAAAAGATTAAACATTTGATTAAATAAGAAAATAGATGACGTGACAAATTCAAACATTACAAATTAAACATATATAGTGCATAGTTGCACACTCGAACTAAGATCATTTCTGATCCCATTTTATTRCACATTTGAGTCCTAATACATTGATTACGCATCAATTGAAAGCTGCTTCCATGGTCTTCATTAATGGTGGGATGTCATACAAATAATACCTCCGTGATGCATCCTCACCGTATTCCTTTATGAAAAAAAAAAAGTTAGTAATTGAAATGAAACCAACACAAACCAAATAATTAGATGTACACAGCTGTGTGGACTTTACATAGGCTGGAGAGATATTGTTATTGATAGTGGTATCAATACAAATCAACCGACGTTCTTCATCCAAAAAAACACCATCCTCAAAAAGTCTTGTCAACCGGTACATTGTGGCCCAGAACCCAAATAAATAGCTGCCCACCCACACCTCAATGCCCTGCAGCTTTGCCAGCTATAATTGTTGTGCCATTGTGTTGTCTTGTCAACCGGTACATTATGGCTCAGAACCCAAATAAATAGCTGCCCAAGGCCACATCAATGCCCTGCAGCTTTGTCAGCTATAATTGCTGTGCCATTGTGTTGTCTTGTCAACCGGTACATTGTGGCCCAGAACCCAAATAAATAGCTGCCCACCACCACATCAATGCCCTGCAGCTTTGTCAGCTGTAATTGCTGTGCCATTGTGTTGTCTTGTCAACCGGTACATTGTGGCCCAGAACCCAAATAAATAGCTGCCCACCAACACATCAATGCCCTGCAGCTTTGGCAGCTTTGTCATTGTGTTGTCTTCTCATCCTTGTCATTAATTATGCCACAAAACAATCTCAAGATTACTTTGGTAATTGCTCTCATTGCTATAAATATGTGAGGGAACAAATAATAGATAATTCATCAGCAAATACATATCAATTACTTCATACCTTATTTTAAAAAAGCTAATGGCAGACCACTTCAACGACACAGATGGCGTTCCTACACTTCGGATGAAAACACTCGATTACGGGTGTGAATTCAATACTAAGTGGACACTTGCCAGAGACGAACGTCTAATTGAATTCCTAATCCTCGAAAATGATATTCGAGGATGGAATCCAGATGACGGACTGTTACCAAACAAAAAAGTGAAAGAAGTCAAGTGTTTACTTAATTGCTGCTTCAAAAATTACCATGCCCTATCTGAAGATGACATCACAACTAGGATTGTCCAACTTCAGAAACGATTCAGGTTCTTCAAAGAACTGGTTCGGACCCCTGGTACTGTTTGGAACGGGAATCTGAAATTGGTCTTAGGTGATCATAATGTACGAGAGAAATTTATGCCTGTAAGTTAAACACGTTACTTTTTCAATTATTACAAGTAATTTGAATATTTCATTATTATTCTAACTTGTTGTGATGAATGCAGGATTGTCCAATCAAAGCCTATTGCAATGCTTATGATGAGGAGCCCTTGCTCACAAAAATGGAAGTACTGTTTGGAGATGTGTTCCCAACAGACCACAGTGGAAGCTCAACGAGTGGAAGTAGCGTTGACCATTGCACGTTGGCTTTCCGACATTGCTCTGCCTGTGTGAATTGCGTTTGTGTCTTCATAGTATGATGTAATTGTGTTGTTGTAATGATAATGTTCTATTACTTAGAGGCATTCCTTTTATGTTTTCATTATGTAATGTTTTTATGTTGTTGCACCGTCTGCTCTATTGCGTAGGGAACACGCCTTTTATATTTTTATTATGTAATATTTTTATGTTGTTGCACCGGAAGCTCTATTGCTTGGGGAAACTCGAAAGATTCGTTGTCGAGCTCCTCCGCTCACCTTCACAGAGACTTCGGCCGTTTGGGTCGCCCAATTAAAGCCCCTAACATCATAAGATGATCCCAGTTGTTGTCTTTCTCTGAATAGGTTGTATATCTTATCAGGGCAAAATTGCTGCATGTTATGGACTCTCGTCGTATCCTTCAAACGATCATAGAAATTTTTAACACTTCGAATAAATGTGATTCGGACGGTGGTGGTTATTGGGAGTCGTCTAGCACGCTTCATCACTCCATTGATGCACTCGGACATGTTGGTCATGAGGATGCCACACCGCTTGCCGCCGTCGTAGGACAATGTCCAATTGCTCTTATCAATGCCATCCAAGTACGTAAATACATTCGGATCAAGCGCCTTGATCTGCTCCATTATTCTGTGAAAGACTACAACCCTGGGTTCTGCTCCAGCTTTGAAACACATATCCTTCAATTTCACCGATTTGGCATGCGTGTTGAAGTTAGAAGAGACATGTCGCAAACAAAAAACGTTAGAAGAGAATGCCGGAACTTGTTCTAGTGCACTGAGTAGTCCGGCATTCCGGTCAGATATAAGACAAACCCCTTCTATGTCGCGAATAATATATTTTGCCACCATGTGAAGGAACCAATGCCACGAGCTGTAACTCTCTGAATCAACAACTGCGTACGCTAGAGGCACGACTTATTGGTTGGCGTCAACTGTAACTGCCATCATCAACGTGTGCTTGTACTTTTCAACCAAAAAGGTTCCATCAACGCTGATCACCTTGCGACAATGTTTAAAAGCCTCGATACATGGTCGAAATGCCCAAAATACAAATCTTAACATGTGCACATCGGGTATGCCAGAAGATTTGTGTCGCCACTCGACCACGGTCCCCGGGTTGTACATCTGCAATGCCTCCATGTATTTTGGTAAATATTGGACCGACTGCTCCCACGTCCCGTACACATTTTCACGAGCCCGAGACAAACCTTGCCACGCCTTGTGATACGGCACAAGGTAATCATATTCTTGTTTGATAGCCTGCTGGATATGTAAGGCGCTATATGACGGATCCTGCTCGACGTGGCTGGTAATGAGTATAGCAATCAAATTTTTACACAAGTTGGGGTGATCTTCACGTGTAAACGATGCGAGACATCTGTGCTCAGAACCCAATCTTGTGATTACCCAAGCACCCTTCCGTTTTCGAAAACTAGCGCGGAGCCACCAACCGCATTCGGATGATTCGTTCATATCTACATGGTTCTCACCAAGTGAACTCGACATGCAAATAATTTTCCACATCACAGGATTGCTTTCTACCACTCTATATGAACACTTGGCGACGCGCACGGAGTAATCTTTGACAGCCCACATCAAATGCCGTTTATCTCTAAATATCATGCCTATTCTCAGCACTCCTTCGTCTTTACTGTAGTACAAGTCCGGCTGAGGGACACCAATAGAATCGATAGGAACGTCTTCGTATACGGTATCGAAAAATGGTATGTTATTGTACAGTGCGGAGCCTCCATCCGCTCGTCTATGGGTTTTAGGGACAAGTTCATTCAAGGTAGGTTCAAAAGGTTCTTSATCTGGTACGCTACCCCCCAACTGAAAGAATTCCTCGTCAGTTTCATAACCATCATCATCTAGTTCGTCTAAACCATTTTCGGAATCGGTTCCTTCATCTGGTCCGAAGCAATCGGCGGGGTAGTCAGAAATCACCGGTGGGGGCTGATGCTCGGTGGATTCTACATTTGCATATCCACTCTCGTCTCGTAGAATCGATGCATACACGTCGTATTCATTGACAGAAGACATATTCACCTATGTGCGCTTACTTCTAAACAAATAAAATCAAAATATTCACGTAATTGGTAATTACACCACAAACAAATAAATTCAATTTTTCACATAATAAAATAATTTCTCACAAAATTAATAAAATCACATATTTTCGTAATTCATAATTTTTTCACAAGCAATTAAATAGAAGGTAACAATTGAAGGTCAATATTTTCCATAATCAATTTACAAGAACAATTCACAAAAATAATTAATAATTTGCATAAAAAACAACAATTTCCATAAACAATTAACAAAACAATTCACAAAAAGAAATTACAATTTTCATAAATAATTAACAATTAACAAAAAAAATCACAAACAAACCTAATGCATTTTCGTAAATGTTCATAGCTAAAATTTCCTAAATATTCACAAGCAATTAAATAGAAGGTAATAAGTTAGGGTCAAGATTTTCCATAATCAACTTACATGAACAATTAAAAAAAAATTAAAATTAAAACATCTAAATTTAATATAATACAAACTAAAAATAAATCTAATTGCAATTTATTAAAATTAAAAATAACAATAACAATAATAATATAATACATAAATACTAAAACTAACAAATAATTACAATTTCCATAAACAATTAACAATTCACAATTCACAATTCACAATTCACAAACAAAATACATTTTCATTACAAATATCAAAAACATCTAAATTTAAATTAAATAAACCTGCAATTTATTTAAATTAAAAATAATAATAACAATAACAATAACAATAACAATATAATACCTAAATACTAAAACTAACAACTAATTAAAATATATAAAAGTAAAAAGAAAAAAAAAGAAAAAAAACTTACCTTCTTGGAGCTCCGCCGCGCTGCTGCSTSAAGAAGAAGGMGSAAAKGGAGAATGGARTGTGTGTGTGCGTGTGTAGGGTTAAAAGCCCGATTTTTTTTTTTTTTTTTTGCAATCTGCCCCCGGGACGCTATTCCCATCAGCGTCCCGACCCCGGGTTTTTCTTTTTTGCATTTTCTACCGGGACGCTGATGGCAAAAGCGTCCCGACCCAAAAATTAWTWTTATTTTTTYAATTTGGCCCCAAAAACTTTGGGGACGAAAAAAARGGTYCGGGACGCTTTTGTGAAAAGCGTCCCGAAGGGCGGGACGCTTTTGCCATCGGCGTCCCGCCACATTTKTTTAARAATTTTCCAAACTCATTTATTTATTTAATTTCGAAATAAATTTACATTAATTATTTAATTAAACCTCAAATTCCGTCAAATTCTATTTTGATTTATGATTCGTTGACTCTGAATCCGATTTCAATTAACTTGATCAAGTCTAAGAATAAACAAAAACAAACTCTGGTATCTTACATGTGAGTTTGTAACGGCAAAAAAATTCCACGATCAAAGTGACACATATAACAAAACACAATAAACTTTAGAATTGCAAAATGGGCATAGTTTGGATGGCAAATTCTCTAATTTTTTTACTCCCCTAATAAAAATAATGATAGAAATCCAGTCAGGGGCAAATTAGTACTTTCGTAGGGACCATCCCCATTTCTCCCTCCATCCCCTGCCATTGATATAGCCTATAGAGACACGTTCATTACACATACAAATTACACTCGATAACACTTCTCAGGAGTCCAGTCCTCTATAATTCAGCAAGACTACACACAAATCAGGTTGCGTGAAAATTGAAATGTAAGAGCCTTTGAGATTAAATAATAAAAATTAAGATGGCTTCTTCAGTGAGAACCAAGATCAGCAAACTCTTCAGTCCCTCAAAACAGCGTCGTTTTGCCTTGCCTCGCTGTCCTGTCCCCGGATCCCCGTCTTTCTCGAGCTCCGCCGCCGTTGCCTCGGAGCCGCCGCCGCCGGAGGTGCTTAGCGGGCCGAGAATGCTGGATATGGTTAAAGAGTACGTGGATTATCGAAGGAGTTTGTATGGTGGGCTCACGCATAAGGCCTTACTTGTTGATGCTGTTGGTACCCTCGTTGTTCCTTCCCAGCCCATGGCCCAGGTTTTTCTCTCTCTCTCTCTCTCTCTCTATTGTTTTTAATTTTTTTGAAATTTTATTTATGTGATTTATTTTTATGGTGAGAACAGCGTTTGTGTAATTTTTCTAATCAATTTATGACCCAGAGTTTATTGTTAGAAATCAGGTGCTAATTAAATTGCAATTTTAAGTTTTACTATGTAATTGATGGTTGGTTATACATGCATATGAGAAAATATAACTCAATGGTAATTAGGCCAAACCTTTTAAGTTTCCAATTATAGTATGGTATATGTGGTCCTTTTTGAACTCCATGGTTTCTGAAATTTTCTGGGGCATATTTTACTGTACCGGCTAGATCAGCCTTTTAGCTTCTGTAGATCAGTACACAACTTAGCCCAAAAAGTCTTGTATAGGCTGCATTTAGGGTCCTTCCTTTCTCTATTTGTATATATGGTCAGTTTTTTTTTGTTTTTTTTAAAGGGCATCTCATTTTGTAAATTTAGCTGGTATTGTGATTCATCATGTTTTTTAATACCAAATTCTAAAGAAGGTTCGGAATAATCTACACCTGGTAGATTGGTTTGTATTTGTGTTTGTTTATATTGAACCAAATTTACTTAAACTGTTTTTTCGTGATGTAGATTTATCGACAGATTGGCGAAAAATACGGAGTTGAGTACTCGGAACTCGAGATATTACACCGATACAGATGGGCATATGAGCAGCCGTGGGGCCGGTCGCGTCTCAGGTGATATTTTCTCGTCTTTGTTAATTAATCTAATAAAAAAGTTTAATGTTTAAGGCTGTATACACTTATTAAGTAAATGTATGAATTTAAAGTGCGTTGTTAATTCGAAAACGCCTTTTGATCCTTTTCGGGTGTTTTGGTAATTTGCAGATATGTGAATGATGGGAGACCATTTTGGCAGTATATCGTCAGTTCATCAACCGGTTGTTCGGATTCTCAGTATTTTGAGGAGCTTTATAGCTATTATACCACTGAAAAGGTTAGAGACATTTGCCCATACTGTTATGAATTTCACTCTTTTGATGCCATTGAGAGCAGGGCACTGCTAACAGCTTTTATACACGCCTAAAATAAAATGCTGAGTTGACCTTCTCTTGCATCTATAATCTGTAGGGATAGTTACAAATATGACCCTTAAGGTTTGGCCTAATTACCAAAAAAAAAAAAGAAAGAAAGAAACACACTTGATCTTTCAAAATTACAAATACCCAATAAAGTATAATAAACATATTTTCTTATCAAATAACCACGTATTGAGGGTGTAATTTGTAAAAATAGAAACAAAAACCAAATGGGTATTTGTAGTGTTGAAAAATATCTGGGTTGTTATGTAAAATAGACTAAACCTCAAGTTTTTTTATTTTTTCCCCTTCCATATGAATTTTAACACGTTACATTTCAATTTACAAATTTTGACAGGCTTGGCACCTATGTGACCCCAACGCGGAGCAAGTTTTCCAGGCTCTTAGAAAAGCTGGGGTAAAAGTGGCCATCGTTTCTAACTTCGACACTAGACTAAGACCGTTGTTGCGAGCACTTAAATGCGATCACTGGTTTGATGCCGTGGCAGTGTCTGCTGAAGTATTCTTTTTAACCTTTTTACTCTCCATTTGTTAATTTGGCGATGATTTTTTTTTATATTTTTTTGGGTGTATGATTATGGTGATCAATATTGGAAACAGGTCGAAGCCGAGAAGCCGAATCCTATGATATTTTTGAAAGCTTGTGAGTACTTGGGAGTACAACCCGAGGATGCTGTGCACGTTGGGGATGATCGGAGAAATGATATATGGGGTGCTCGAGATGCCGGTTGTGATGCGTGGCTCTGGGGCAGTGATGTCAAATCCTTCAAAGAGGTATTTTCAACAATGTTGTGTGTGTGTGTGTGTGTGTGTGTGTATGCACGTGCTATAAAAATTCAAGGGATAATCACAAATACTACTGTTGAGAGGTTTAGCCTCCTTCCTTAACGTTGCAGCTTATAAAATAGAAACAAAAGCCAAGGGGATATTTTTAATTTTGAAAGATGAACCGAATTTTCTACGATTACTTAAAGCTTAGAGGTAGTTTCGTAGTTATCCTTGAATCAAAGGGCAAGTAACCTGCATTGATCTCAAATTTAGGTGACAACTAAAAAGTTAAGTGTTGTGCGTTCATAACTTGCAAAAGATAGTTCAACTTTTCAAATTCTGTCAAGATTTTCGCTGTCTATGTATGACAACGCCTTTGTTCGGTTCTGTGTTTCAGGTTGCTCAAAGAATAGGTGTTGAGGTGTGAGTGAAGATGGTTCGTTTAGTTCCCAACAACTTCTTGTAGAGATGCTGCCTTCATTCTCAGGATCACAATGTATATATTTTTAGCTTCTTCGTTCTTCTTTCTTTTTTTTTTTTTTTTTTTTTGCTTTGTATCTTTATGAGGGAGGTAAGAGAGGGCTGTGTAGATGTTATAGAATAAAGAGCAGGAAAAATAAAAACACAGAAAAAACTAGCAGCTTTCAGACTTTTCTGGTTATCTGTTTCCTTTAGCTAGCTATGAGATGGCTGCTCCAAATGGTTTTTCTTTGGGCGTGTAATGGCTTTCTAAACAACATATTAATACCTGCATATATTAAAATGTACTATCACATATCCGTGTCTTGTAGTTCAAGTGGTATCTGTCGTTCGGTTTCATTGAACTCATTAAACATATTATATATTTCCAGAGAGAGGGAAGTATCCCCCAATTGTACTAAAAAGAGGGTTTAAAATTTCGTTTAATTTGGTCTGGTCGCATCTAATATTTAGAGTTTTTATTTCGAAAAGTGAAGAATAATATTCAATAGATGCTATTTAAGAATTTGACCATTTTCAAGTGTGTTGGTCTAAATGGATGACAAGCAATATTGTGTTTCAAGGCCGTTATAAAGCCGACTGGGTTTCAATAGCTCGAACCATCGCCCAAACCCAAATTGTGGAAAGTGTTATCAAATATTATAGTTTATTTTATCGTACAATATATAATGACAAGTGGAAGTCTGTTTTAAAGAGCGCTAGTCTCTTCTCTTATATGTACATTTGTATATATCATCATTTTTTGTATTGAATGCTCACCATTTTAAAGTTTATGTTTTGTTTGGTTAGCAAAACTTCCTTCAATCACCTAACAAACATTATTTTTTTCGTTTTTCGATGTATTTATCTTGAAATACACATATTTCCAAAAAAATTATCCCAATAAACCTTCCCATAAATTTTCCACAACCACCCTTCAATCACTAACCAAACAAAACCTAAATGTTCATCACCATTCTGATAAATGGTTTCTACTTTTTGTTCAGTTAAAACCTAATTTTTTCTTAAAAAACTAAAAAGCCTTAAAATGTGCTCATATGTTTATGTTTTATACTAGTTTGTTTTAGTAGAGATTCATTACCTTTTATATTGCTTTTCTAATAAATATTTAACAATATTATAATAAATATATTTTTTTTTTGCTAAATATTTATCATTTTATTGATAAATGTTCCAACACTTTTATGATAATGTTCATCACCGTTATTGAGGGGGTTCTTGGCACAAATTGAGAATTGAGAATGGGTAAAACAATGAAATCAGAAGTTATTTTCATACCCCTGATCTGAAAATAGTTGATTCAATAAATTGGGCAATGAAGTCCATAGTGGTGCATTTACCAAGCACCACCTTTCATTGCACTCACTTTCCTCGTTATCCGAACCCACACACCAAGCATTGTCTAAATGTTCATCATCTTTTGCTCAATCAAACTCTATTTTATGATACATGTTCATCATTATTTGCTAAGTAAATGTGATCATATATATTCAAAATTCATATTTGTATATTATTAGTGGAGATTCATTATTTTTTATATTAGTTTCTGGATAAATGTTCATCACTTTACTACCGAATGTTATTTGCTCTATTATTAAAAATTGATCATCATCATGCTAAATATTATCATTATTATACTCACTCCATACCGTTCATAAATAAATATTGTTCTGACTTGTTAATCAGTTTTCTCATTAAACATCCTTTTAGATATATTTCTCACTTTCTCTCAATTTTATCCTTATCACATAGGAATAAAGTAAATTAACATATTTAGCTTATACAGTTGAATATGGTGATAGATTAATCTTGTTGGTTACCACCTATATGATGGACTTTCAATATTTTCCGCATCCTTCTCCCACTCGTTATTATATTTGCTAAAGTTACCACTCGCTACATACATTGGAAACTTTTGTTATACAAGAGGGTTTTTTTTTTTTTTCTTTTTGCTAAAGTTATTGCCTTCTCTCCTGTAGAGGAATCTGAAGATACCCATAAAAATGAAGAGAGCTCGTATGGCTCATTTATGATGGAGAGCCTAATATGAAGTGTAGACGGGCGAACTGATCATGCATTACAAGTATGTGCTTTTTCAATTCGGCGTGTACTTTGGCAACGTCTGTTTTCCTGCCTATTAATATAAAGGAATAATAAGTTTACAATAGAAATAAAGTGTAATTTGTTTTTGAAACTCAAGATTTTTCTTATTATTATGTCCAGAGCTTTCAAGCATTCAGGCTTTCATATGTTGGTCGATTCTTGGAGAAAATTGCTTTTTTGGTCCATTATGTTGTCCACTTTCCAATTTTGGACCAAAATATTGTCCAGTATCAAAATACATACACGAAATTGGCAAAATAATCAAAAAAGGTCCAAAATTATCATGTTCGGGCCGAATTGCTGACGTGGCAGGATTATTTATTTTCTTATCATTTTTTATTTATTTTTAAATGTTAAATAGAGGAATAAAGTCTTTTTTGCCCTTGATAATCTTAAAACTACTATTTATCTTATAATCAATTATTACAATTTCCCTTTTTTCCCACAGAATCCGAACCCGTCTTCCTCCCTTTTCTTCCCCGTTTCTGTTTCTTCATTTCTTCTCCCTTCCTCGATCGTCGCCGGCAGATGAACGTGTAGGCGGTGGTGAAGCCTTGGCGTAAGCGGTTCGAATTGAAGGTGGCTCCGGCTAGGGCAGCGACAATTGGGGCTCCGACATCAAGGGGCCGTGGAAGCGGCGGCGCTAAAATCCAGCCCCGGTGGTGATGGCATTCGGCGGCGGTGAGGTGGCCTTGAGAAGCGGAGGCGACGGATCAGAAGACTGCTTCTTCTCCGCCTTCTCCGAAAATTGACGGTGGCGGCGGAAGTGACCGGCGAGGCGACCTCTCCGCCTTCTCCAAAAAAATTGACGGCGGCGACAGACTGTCGAAAGGTGGTGGCCTTGGCGGACTGGTTCATCACAATGGACAACAACAAATCGGCGACGGCTTCAGACCGACTGGAATCGACGGCCCAATTCCCTCACCTCCTTTAACTCATCGACGGTGGTCAGTTGATAAGAATTCGGCAGCAGCGGCGGCCTTCCACTACCAGGTGATAGATTGTTACGCGGTGGCATTGAGACGGCACCAATGGGAAACTGAAACGGCGCGAGCATCGTAGGGGTCCGAGAGTGGCGATGGGGTCTCGTTTTGTTTTGATTTTGGGATGGGTTTCGAATTTGGTGGCTATCGATTCTGACGACGGCTATATTTGGGTGGTGGAATTTGGTCGAGTTTCGGGATCGTGAGTTGATGGTTCTCGTTTTTGGGTTCAGCCCAAATCTGCCGGATTTAACGGGGAAGAAAAGGGAGGAAGATGGGACGGTTGGGTTTGGGTGGTGGGATTTGGTCGAGCTTCGAGATCGTGAGTTGATGGTTCTAGTTTTTGGGCTGAACCCAAATCTGTCGAATTTGACGGGGAAGAAAGGGGAGGAAGACTGGTTCTTTGGAAAAAGAGAGAAATTGTAATAATTAATTATAAGATAAATAGTAGTTTTAAAATTATCAAGGGCAAAAAAAGACTTTATTCCTCTATTTAACATTTAAAAATAAATAAAAAATGATAAGAAAATAAATAATCCTGCCACGTCAGCAATTCGGCCCGAACATGATAATTTTAGACCTTTTTTGATTATTTTGCCAACTTCGTGTATGTGTTTTGATACTGGACAATATTTTGGTCCAAAATTGGAAAGTAGACAACATAATGGACCAAAAAAGCAATTTTCTCGTCGATTCTTGGGTCAGTTTATGACTTGATTTGGATAATATCATTTCTTAGTCAACACAAATTGTTCTAGGTATCCTATTAAACCACCGTTGTTCTTGTTGTTAATTGACACTTGTTTATTTTATTACTCCCTCCGTCCCACAAAGATAGTCCAGTATTCCATTTTCGCCTGTCCCACAAAGATAGTTCAGTTAATATTTAACATATCATTAAATTTTCATTTCCACACATACCCTTAATTAATATTCTTGAAATACTAGTATTCTATACTTACTATATTTAACATATCATTAAATTTTCATTTCCACACATACCCTTAATTAATATTCTTGAAATACTAATTTTCTACATGGTAAATTGAAAATTGATGATTACAATGTAAAATCGTACTATTTCAATAACAAATATACTAATTCCAACACTGATTTTTATAAGCATTAATTGACATTAATAAATTCAAGAAGGGTATAATTGGAAAACACTAACTAAATTAATGATTTAACTATATAAACTACCAATATCTTAATCTGTGTGAAATCAACCGCAGGACTATCATTTTGGGACGGGGGGAGTATTTTTTTTTTTTTGCATGAATTGCATCTTGAAGTGGGCCTCGTAGAAAACGAAAGTGACGTGCCCTCAGTGTAAAACTCCTTTCGAGTTTCTCCATATTCATCATGTGCTCGATGGAACAATGATTTTATTTATTTACTTACCTACGTGTGAAAAAAGTAGGAGCAATGAATTATTATTGGCTGTGGTAATGCAATATTGTATTTTCACGCATATTACCTATGCATGAAAAAAGTTGGAGCAAATAATTTTTGCCAAATGTCTACATAAACGTGTATTATGTTCGGACCTTGACTCCATGTCTACTCCATTCGCATTAAATAATTGATCTTGATATTATACACTACTAGTAATAAAATTATCGGAATCGATAATATTAAAATTATCGCATGCAGTAGTAAAATTACAAAAAAAAGTAATTAAATTATCACAACCAATAATAAAATTACATGTGGTAGTAATCATATTACTAGTGATAGTAATCTCATAATATATGCAGTAATCTCAGTATTATTAGTTGTGGAAATTTATTATTAGGATAATGTGATTACTACTCGTGATAATATCAGATTATTGGTTGTGGTAAATGTTTAAGTTACTGGTCGTGGTAATCTTATCGGTGTGTATCAAACTTATCGTGAATCTAGGGTTTGGTCGCTCATCGAAAATGATGTCGACTGGAGGCGAGGCTAGTACCAGTTAAATTAAAGTACCAATAGGAACTCAATGAGAAAAATCTCAGTTTAAACGGAAGTCGGAGTTGGCCGAAATCCATGAAGAGATTTTGATGATTTTCTTGTGTGAAAAAAGTTTAAAAATTTAAATTTTGACCAACGATTTAATGGGGCAAACGAACTCCGACTAAATTTAAAGGTTTTAAACTGACTCGAAATGATAACAAAAATCAATGGTAAAAATTTTATATCAAACGGACATCGTAGCTGGCGGGAATCAGCACCGAAAGCTTCTAATTTTATGTATAAAAAAATTGTATAAATTAAATAACTGGCAATTCAACAATTCAAATGAACTCCAATTGACATAAAATCTTGCACGTAAACTCGGTTTGATAATATAAATCTATGGTATAAACTTCATATTAAATGGATGACAAAGATATTTGGAATTGTGCCGGAAATTTCTGATTTGTAAAAAAATTATAAAAATTACAACTTTGACTAGAGATTTAATACGGCAAGCGGACTTCGATTGGCCTGAAACTTTGCAGGTATATTTGAAATGATAACAAAAATAAATGGTCGATGTTGGAAGTTTTTGATTTTTTATGTGAAAAACTGTAAAAATTAAAAATTTGACTCTCAATTCAATGAGGTAAACGTACTCCGATTGACTTGAAATTTTGCAGGTAGATTCAAAATGATAACCGAAATCCATATTAAAAAATTTAAATTAAATGGACGTCAGATATGGCCGAAATCAACGCCGGAAGTTTCTAATTTTTTTTGTGTGAAAACACTGTAAAATCGAGATTTTTACTAATGATTCAATATGGCAAAATGATTCCAATTGGCCTGAAATTTTGCAGGTAGACAAGGGATGATAACATAAAAAAAAAATTAACGACATCAGAAATGATCGGAATCGATACCAAAAATTTGTGGGGAGAGAGAGGGTGAGGTGTTTGATATGGAGATGTAGTTATTAAAAAAAAAATGAAAGACATACTAAATAAAAATACCTTATGATTGTGTTTATTAGTCGATCCTCTTAACTTATCATAATATTTTTCAATTAGCGTATAAGAGAAAGATAGAGAGAGGAGTCGTTTGATTTTTTTTAAGCAAATATATTATAGACTATTAGTATAAAAGTAGTGGTCTTTTTGGCAAATGCAAACACTTGTATTAGGCCAGATTAACGGGTCATGACCCGTTATACCATCTGACCCGATACTATAATGTATTGGTTTTTGTATTGTGATGTATTAATTTTTTACTGTAAAGTATTAGTTTTTTATAAATCTCTGACTCGTGCTATGATGTATTGGTTTTTATACTGTGATGTATTTATACTATGATGTATTGGTTTTTTATTATAATGTATTAGTTTTTGCACTATAATGTATTGATATGAAATTTTGGCCTAACGGAGCCTAACAAGAGTGTTGCCCTTTGGCAAATACTTGGGTGAGACCGGTCTCACCCTATGAGACCACTTTTAACCCATTTTAACAATACCCAATAAATCCGATATGACCCGCCCCACCCACCAAACACACTAATTAAAAATAAAGAAAAAATGAAAGATGGAAGATCAGATCAGTGCCGTCCTCACACTCTCTCACACCTCTTTCTCTCTCTCACACACAAAATGCGGACACCGTTCATCGCCTGCAGACACCATCTTCAGTAGCAAAATTCATAATTATTCACATAATTCAAATCGTCTCTACTTCTTCATTCTAAATCTGAATCTGAATTTACGATTGGAATGTTCCTATCACCGTAGATCGGGGGCCAAAATCATGAATCTGTACTTTGGTGATTTAATTTAATTTAAAGTAGATGTTTTATTTTCCCGTTCGAGTGATCTCTGTGTGTGTGTGTGCGTGGTTGACTGAATTATGTGTATGTGTGCTGATGTGCTGTTGTGGTGTCGTATGTAATGTGCAGGTGTGGTGTTAGGGATGAGGGTTGGGGGGTGGGGGGCGTGAATTTTGCTGGGGAGTGTGGTGTTCAAAATGGATTTATTATTCATAATCTTTAGCATGTGATTCAACTCGCCTCGTGCTCAAATTAGCCCAAAAAATGAATTTTCTCATATTTGGTGTTGTACTAAATTCCTTTCGTTTGGGAGAATTTATCGTGGGACTTTTTGATTTTCAAACTGCTTCATGGTGCCTTGGTTTGTTCAAGTATTATTAAAGGTTGTTACGGCATCACAAAATATTATTAGAGTATCATATAATATAGTTATAGAATTACATGATTTTGATGTGTATTTTTAAAAAGACTTAATTACATATATTTTTTATTATATATTATTAAAGTATCACAAAAGGTTGTTATAGTATTATAAAATATAGTTCATGTATCACAAAACATTGGTAAAGTTCTACAAAACATAGTTCAAGTATCATGGATTGTTAATATGTGATTTTTATTTTTCCATCTATATATTTTTTAGCTCGATATATTTTAGTATCACAAAGTATTGTTAAAGTATCACAAATTTCTATACCTACTTTTAAATTAAAGCATAGTTAAGAAAAATGTATAAGTCAAGTTGTTTAAGTATCACAAAATGTAGTTATAGTATTACAAAATGTTATTTAAAGTATCGCATGACGATATTAATTATTTTAAAACTTTTTTTATTATATGTAATTAAAGTATCAAAAAATATATTTAAAGTATTACAAAATATTGTTAAAGTATTACAATTCACAAGTTTCTAATTTCTATTCTATATCTATATTTTTTTAAATAAGGTAGTTAATGTATCACAAAATATTGGTAAAGTTTTACAAAACATAGTTAAAGTATCATGGATTGTTAATATGTGATTTTTATTCTTTCCATCTATATGTTTTTAACTCGATATGTTTTAGTATCACAAAACATTGTTAAAGTATCACAAATGTTTTAGACCTGCTTTCAACTTAAAGCATAGTTAAGCAATATTTTCAACTCAATATGTTTAAGTATCGCTAAAATATAGTTAAAGTATCACGAAAGATCGTTAAAGTATTACAAGTTTTTTTTTCTTTAAATTAAAGTATAGTTAAGTAACATTTTGTACTCAAGATGTTTAAGTATTAAAAAAATATTGTTAAAGTATCACAAAATATTCGATTATTTTTACAACTGTTTTTACTATATGTAATTAAAGTAATGAAAATTTTTGCAAGAGTATCACCATTTTATTATTATTTATACAGTTAAAATCTAGCTCAATTGTGAACATAATACAAAAAAAAAACAAAAAAAAAAACTAGCAGATCCAAAGCTGGTGAGTCATCATATACTGCGAAGATGATTTGTAGTTTTAAAACAAACTGAAAATATTCGCAAACAACAAGAGATATATAACACCAATCCTGAGAAAATACTTGAATTCTTAAAACATACATGAAAAGTAAATACAAGCAAAATTGAAGAAGCAAGCTCTAAAAGCTCAAAATCTAGCTAACACAAAATATTAGTTTTGCAGATGCATAAAGCAAAAATAAAAGTGAGATCGACAAAAGCCACCAACAAAACAACAAGCAAACTAACAATTTGATGCCTACGTCTCTACAATTTTAACCAGGTCAAGGCGTTATCCGTATTAACGACACTATAACCGGCTTTTGTGTACATGTTGAAAGGACCTTCATCGATTATTCTGCAATGCATATAGACCTCTCTTGGCGAACCCATTTTCGTAATTAGTATCTTGCCGGCTTTCAGTAGGGGCTAGCCAATGCCTCTCCTGAAACACATTTAATCACAAATGATCAACAAAAACCCTCAAACTTCGTCTTGCTACTATTAACAGCCAATTCATAAATTCAAACCCTAAAATCTAACAAAAACACCAAATTAGTGAAATTAAGTACTACATGTACATGTACCTTTTGAGTGGCTCTCTAACAACCATATTATAATTGACGAAAAGTGTTTCCTATGCTTAAAATAAATATGGCTTTATCTCTATAAGAACGGTACGTTCCGAGGTGCTGTTTCCCTCCCTTTCCTGCTAGGATTGGCCAATTTATTGCTTAAATACCTAAATACTTTGAATAATTTTAATAAATGTCAATAATTGTGAAGAAAATATTTTCCTCCTCTTGAGTTTGAAGAAAATGACATATAAAATACTTACGCAAATGTGATTATCACAAAATATCTAAATTTAAATTATGAAACAATGGTCATCATTAGTAGAAAATCAGTCCACTTATTCGTACCTTAAAAAAAAAGCATTATAAAATATCACAAATAGTATCAAAAGTATCAGAAGCGATACTGAAAGTATTACACAACTAGAAAGTGCAGTAATACCTAGGTCCATATCTTTCTCTCTAGTTGATATAAGAATACAATAAGCACCATTACATCCTTCATCCAAAACAACATTACAAAGTATTACAAATAGTATCAAAAGTATCACAAACGGTACAAAAAGTATTACACATTTAAAAAGTGCGGTAATACCTGGGTTCATATCTTCTGCTCTGTTTGATATAGGAATACAATTAGCACCTTTACATCCTTCGTCGAAAACAGCATTACAAAGTATCATAAATAGCATCAAAAGTATCACAAACGGTAGTAAAAGTATTACAAATATAGAAAGTGCGGTAATACCTGGGTCCACATCTTATGCTCTAGTACTAATGTCCTCCATATCTTCAACTATTGAACTATTCTCCATAATTTTGCAGTATGAATGTCCTCCATATGCATCAACAAAAATTAAAATTAATAGAGAAAATATATATTGAATCAGGAGGAATTAAAAACTTGTAGCATTAACTTATAAATCACACTGTGCTCTTCACACATTCATATGTTTACACATAACATCCCCCAAATTTGAACCCAACAACAACAAAAAAAAAAAGCATCCATCTCCAGCTAACACAAATAAAAAGGAGAAAAAAAAAATATCAATCGGTAAAATATAGAAAATTTATATTGTTTCAGACCTAACCCAATTCAATCGAGCGTATACATAACCAACAACACAAACGAAGAAAATAACAAAATTCAATTTTTCTTTATCTTTTGGTTTAAGCATCATTTTTGAAAATTTGGACCACCAGTATTATAGATATAGAGGAGTAGAGTTGAATGACGGTGACCTATCAAATTTGGTGCAGTGGACCGTCCTAAACCGGAGGTCAAAACAGTAAAGTTACTGGCTTTTTACCAGGATCTTGCTGCCGATTGTGATGCTATATCATAAATTCGAGTTTAGATCTACAAGGAGAGTGGCGATACGATTCAGGTGATGTAGACATTTATAGGCCCAATGTTGATGAATGGTGGAGTCCACGACGAGCATCGGTGGCAGGGTGGAAGGGAAAAGAGAGGAAGGGGCGGGGTGGGAAGAGAGAGAGAGAGAAGTGAGAGAGGAGCAACGCATATTTATTAGTAAATGGGTGAGTGGGTCAGTTTTGTGGGTCAATTTATTAAATGGTAAAAAGTGGTCTCATAGTATGAGATCGGTCTCACAGGAGACCTGTCCGACCTTCTTACTTGCTATAAGTAACAAATAATGCACCTACCTATATCCACTTAGATGTAAGTAATAATTTACCAAAATTTGTCTCATTATACTAATCCAAAATTAGCTCTAATCTTCATGTCTAAGATATAGCCCAACACCTCAATGAGTACAACAGTTTGTAATGGAATACCATTTATAGTAATTTTAAGAATAGTTTGTAGTATCAATATTCCACTTGATATTTTCATGAATCAAACAGAAACACGATTTTTCTTTAAGTGATTTCTCTGACATATTTAAGCGGGAGACCTCATCCTTTCGTAATTTATAGATATTATAAAGTAAAATATAATAAATTTATTTCCTCTGGTTTATCTATTGAAATGCAGCTTTGCCAACTAATATTGCCGTATCTGTGTGTTATCTATTCACTCGAATAATTGTACAACTCGTATTTTGATGAATTGTGTTGTCTTGTCATCTCAATAAATGTTACTGAACACTAAATGTTATTTGAATTGCATTTGTCAAAACCACAATCTTAATGGGAATCCGTTATTATGAATGTGATCACATATGTAATATCAAATTATTGTAATTGTTATTTTAATTTTATTGTATTTAATTTTGAAATAAAGTTTCTTGTAATTTTAAGACATTATTATGATATGCACTTATAATAATAAATATGTTTATTTATTTTCCCGGCAATTTATTAGATGCACCTAGGTGCACCTTGCTATGTGCACCCTGTTTTACGTGATGATATATAATAGTTATACGTGATGATATATGACAGTTATATGTGATGATATATGGTAGTTATATGTCAAAAACTTAGAGTTTAGGGTTTACTTTTCCATTTAGGGTTTAATTTTACATTTTAGGGTTTACTTTTTCATTTTTAGGGTTTAATATTTCATTTAAGGTTTATTTTTTTATTTTTTAATTTAATTTTCCATTTTAGGGTCCCGACAAAAATCTATCATTCTGCCAGTTATATGTGATGATATGTGTCAGTTATCTGTGATGATATGTATCAGTTATATGTGATGATATATGATAGAAATTTAGAATTTAGAGTTTAATATTTAATTTTAGGGATTAATTTTTTATTTTAAGGGTTTATTTTCTATTTTTAGGGTTTAATTTCTTGTTTTAGGTTTATTTTTTTAATTTTAGGATTTTAAATTTTAGATTTAGAATTTCAATTACTTGTAATGATATATATTAGTTATATGTGATGCTATGTACCAGTTATATGTGATGATATATGCCAGTTATATACGATGATATATGCTAGTTATATACGATGATAAATTAAATTACAGGGTGCACCTGAGTCCATGGTATACTCTCTCTATTTTCCCTAATTAAAATTTTAAATAAAAATAATAAATTATAAAAGAAAAAAAATAAATACTTACAAATTATCATTTGAGCCGAATGAAAAAAATATGTTTATTTATTTACCTAATAATTTTTTTAAATAAAAAATTAAAAAAAAAATAAAAAATCATACAAATTATTTTTTGGATCGAATTGATAAAAAACAAAAGTTTTTGAGGCGAATTGAATTTTTTTTGGGCCAAATCGGCCACATAATTTTTTTTTAATTGAAATGGTCCGAGATTCACAAAAGCGTCCAGATTTTTTATTTTTTAAATTTAATTTAATAGGCGGGACGCATTTTTCAGAAGCGTCCCGGTACAAATTTTTAAATTTCTTTAAAAATGTTACATTTTCTCAATTTGTATTTATTTTTATATTATTTATTTAATAAACCCCTCATTCTTTCGTAATTTATAGATATTATAAAATAATATATAATAAATTTATTTCCTCTTGTTCATTTATTTATTTATTTGAGATAGTAATAAATTAATTTTCTTGAAGGAATTTGAAAAAATAGTGTTGTATCTTCTAAAATTTGAATTACAAAACCCACTCTTCTTTCATGGGCATAAACATAATTTTCAAATCTCATTAATTATTCTTCTTACCATCAACTTACAATGTTTAAAATCAGCTGATGTAATAGAAAAAAAGTAAAAATAAATTTAATTGCCAA
>BMAC01000024.1:838500-908432 GCA_014905375.1 Phtheirospermum japonicum | reverse complement strand
AATCTCATTAATTATTCTCTCTTACCATCAACTTACAATGTTTAAAATCAGCTGATGTAATAGAAAAAAAGTAAAAAATAAAATTTTAATTGCCAAAAAAAAAAAAAAGGAAAAAAGAGAAGTATACAATGGACATTTTAATTTGTACATTCACTTCTACAAGGCGGGAAAATCACCCAAACCCTTTTTCACTCTTCATCTTCATCTTCTGCTTTCTCTCTCACATACACACTTACACTGAAACGGAGAGAGAGAATGGAGAGAATACACGTCTCGGTGAGAGCAAGGCCTCTCTCTGCCGAAGACGCCAAGGCCAGCCCCTGGCGCCTATTCGGAAATTCAATTTTCATACCCAACCAACCATCCAAATTTGAATTCGGTACATATGTTAATTTGATTTGAAATTTGAAAATTTCTTGTTCTCTTGTGTGTGCGTTTCTTCGGGTTTTCCTGTTCTAATGTTTCTTTATTTTATTCCTTTTTTTTATTGTGTAGATCAGATTTTTGGGGAGGATTGTAAAACTCAAGATGTATACAGGGCTCGGACTAGAGACATTGTGGCGGCTGCAGTTCAAGGCTTTAATGGTATATTCTGGAAATCCAATTATCTTGCTTGCTCAGATGATACTATAACTTGTTTCTTCTTCTGTCCTTTTTTTTTTGTACAAATGAAAATAGAATTATGATATCTTATTGTGGCAAATTAGAAACCCAAAAGGCCAACAAAGTTGGCATTTATGTAGACACTTGATTGCCGATTAACTCTTTAATTCGATTAATCTATGAATTAATTAAATGAGCTTATTTTGGCATGAAATGTCATTCCTTTCCAGCTTTTCATGCTTGCTAATTGAGAAAGCAAATTCTTGTCAGTGTATTTATCACATGTTATTCTTTCCCTTAAAACCATGTAAAAACAACTGTAAGTTCAACCCCATTAGATAACATAAACTGTGATGTTCATATTTCACTCGAAACAAATATACGGTGCATGCTTAAAAAAAATAAATTATTTTTGAACTTATTCTAGACTTATGATTACCAAAAATTTTAAATTGTCGTGTAATTGTATGTCCTACTGGTTGTTTCTGCAAGGAACTGTTTTTGCATATGGACAAACAAGTAGTGGAAAAACACATACAATGCGAGGATCGAGTTCTGAGCCTGGAGTTATACCCCTTGCTGTTCATGACCTTTTTAACATTATACAACAGGTAATTGTTCCCGCTGAATGCATTCTAACAGCATGATAGCCCAATAGAAGTAATATAAAAGGTCAAACGCTAAGTAGTTATACATTTGTTTGTTTTTTTGTAGGATCACTTTATTAGCCAATTAGCTTGTAGAACTTTAGTTGGAAACTTGAACACATAAGGATAACAAGAAAATATGCCATGCTTTGGCCTTTGAATAGCGAACAGTAACCTTAACTTGGATTGGTGGCCTTCAAACACATTATGGAAATTTATGGTTTGTTTCTTTTGATTTTCTTGCGCATTTTGTAGGTAACACATTCTGATACTGCTTTTTACTTTTTAAGGATATGGACCGGGAGTTCCTTTTACGAATGTCATATATGGAGATTTACAATGAGGAGATAAATGACTTGTTAGCCCCTGAACATAGAAAACTGCAGATTCATGAAAGTATCGAGGTAATAATTTTTTTGTTTTTATTCTATTTATCCGAATGTTCTTACTGAGACGACATAGATGTAGTATATTTAAGAGTACATTTTTGAAAAATGAAGCGAGGAATCTTTGTCGCCGGGTTAAGAGAAGAGATTGTGGCTTCTGCTGATCAAGTTCTTGAACGAATGGAATATGGAGAATGTAAGTTTTATTATTTATACTAAATTCAATTTTTTTTTCTTTCCAATTATAAATAGTTTGCAACTTATAGTTTATGTGAGTCTCAAGTCTTTGCCTTCTCTGAAGTTGTACATATAAGAAGAAAATCGAATTGATAGAAACTCAACCTCATGCTAAATTTGCTCATTTGCTATTTACTTTTTTTATGCTTCTAATAAACGGTTGGCTAAAAGTATAAACGTAAAATATAGTTTTTGTGATGGTCCATTCCCATCTTGAATATGAGAAGAAAAGATAAGGTAGAACGAATGCCTCCCTCACATTAATCTATTATTTGTATCTATGATTATGTTTTTCTGACCCCTTTTCCTTGTAATTTATAGCTCATCGTCATATTGGAGAGACGAATATGAATGTGTATAGTAGTAGATCGCACACAATATTCCGCATGGTATGCATTTTATTACCTATTTATGGCCACATTCTTGACCTATTAATTCAGCTAATCAAGAGTTTGTTTAAGATAGATTATTGAGAGCAGGGAGAAAAGTGATGATGCAGAAGCGGAACTCTCATGTGATGCAGTTCGTGTTTCTGTCTTGGTATTAATTTTCTTTTTGTTTCTTCATCCGTTATAATAAACTTTCGTTCTTATACTGAATTAAGGTCAGATAGGAATCAAAAACTTCTTCAATTTCTTCATTTCTGATATTTTTCATTGCTAAAAGTGTTTTTCATACTAACTTTTACGTGGTAATGGGCCTAAAGTATTTGGTCCGTGTCTAGTACAGGGACCAGTTCAGGGAAAGTTCATCATGGAAATGATCATAAGTAGTATCAATTATTATAAATGAGTATATTATCCTTTTACTATAATATACTTATACAGTGTCTTTCTTGCTTTGTGTTTTAACTTATTTGTTTTTCTGTTCTTGATTCAACTTCTGTAGAATTTGGTGGATCTTGCTGGTTCAGAACGTGCTGCGAAGACTGGAGCTGAAGGTGTTCGCTTGAAGGAGGGCTCCCACATCAATAAAAGCTTGATGACCTTAGGAACCGTCATAAAGAAACTAAGTGAAGGTGCTGAGAGCCAAGGGTAGGTATGAATTGCTACTGAAATCACTTATTGAGATTATATAACCATGACATGTTACCCGAAATATTGCAGAGGGCATGTCCCGTATCGAGACAGCAAACTTACACGTATTCTGCAACCAGCGTTGGGTGGGAATGCAAATACTGCCATCATATGCAATATTACACTTGCACAGGTAAATGTTACCTCACATGAATCTTTATGTGATGTTAACCAGCATTTGACGGGATTGGACCTTTTTTAAATGACATTAGGCGAGATTCTGTTTTGTTCACTTAGGTATCTAACATATTTGCACTTAACTGTTTTGGTGTTTGATTAATTGCAGATCCATGCTGATGAGACAAAAAGTAGTCTTCAGTTTGCTAGCAGAGCATTGCGTGTGACAAACTGTGCTCATGTAAATGAGGTAATACCCATGAGTGACATTTTCTCCTTATCGTTGTACGTTGTTTATACTCATATTCACTATCTTAGAGGTTCTTTAACTTGTATCTTGAATTATTCTCAACGTTCTCCCCCACGTTTATGACAGGTAATCTGGAAATCCTTCTTTTCTGTAAAAACAGTTTTGAATTTGACCTAGTTTAATTGTAATGTCAGATATTGACTGATGCTGCCTTGCTAAAACGTCAAAAGAAGGAGATTGAGGAACTTCGAGCCAAATTGCAGGTTGGTACTTGGTATAGGTGTTTATGAGATTCAAGTTATTGCATCAGCGTGTCATGGTAGCACACTTCCTCATGTTTGTTTTCTTAAAGGGTTTACACTCGGAACATCTTGACGAGGATATCTTGAATCTGCGGAATACATTGCTAAAGGTTAGTTCTCTCTTTTTCCCCCCCGCCACATTCAATTATATGCATTTGTTCTAAGACGTGTCAACGATCTGCAGAGCGAATTGGAGAGAGAGAGAATGGCTTTAGAGCTAGAGGAAGAAAAGAGAGCTCAGGCTGAAAGAGAGAAGAGGTTGCAACAGCAAGCAAAGAAAATTGAAAACTTGAGTTCTATGGTATTTTGTGCAAATAGAGAAGAGACCGGTGATGTCTACAAGAAGGTCTGTTATCTGTTGCTATCTTCTTTATAACTTATATGTTGCTTACAACCACGAGTTTGCACAATGCTGTATTGTCGAAAATGTATCTGTAACTACTAATGGCTTTAACTTTTATATCCCTTTTTAAAAGGTGTATATAATGAGAAAATGCGTATAGAGGTTAATCGCTTGAAGTAGATATTGATCGTCTTCTCAGTATTTACGTCAACGAGGGGATTTATGATTCCTTCACGCATGTGTGTTTCTCCTACTTGTTGGAGGACAACAAAAATCTAAAGCAAACTTTTCATTGTGCATGGTTGTTTTGAATGTTTTCCCAATGGTAGGCGAAAAGACGTGATACCTGGTGCCCTGGAAATCTTGGGAGGAAGAAACTGAAGGAGGTAACAGTTCTATTTCTCACAGTATGAAAGTCATGTTTTCACATCTTTTGAAGCACCTGCTTGCAGCTATCCTTTTTAGAAACTGGAGTTTGTTTTTGCAACTTGTTGCAGTTGAAAGTGTATTAGTGTTGGAATGAACAACCTCTTCCATTAAAGTGTTACATTCCACATGTGCTACTTAGGCACTTGTATTCCTTATGCTAGTAAAAGTACAATATAAATGTTACTGCTGAGTGATGACATACTCTTGTAGACAATCTGGTAGCAGTTACTGTGAAATAATAGTTTTTTTTTTAGCAACTGGTTGCCTTGAGTTCTTAAAGTTTCCATATACTCATGCACACATTTGTTTTCTACATTTTTCCAATAAATACATTTTAATGTTCATGAGTATTTATTAACATTCTTCATTGGTGCTCCAGTTGTCGCCTGTGGTTGAAGAGCGCCCCTCGGAAGTCAAATCGACGAGAGCAGTTTGCACAATGGGGCCACTTCCTCCTTTTGAAGAGTTAGTTAAAGAAGAAAGTACTACTGAGTTTTGCAAGCAAGATAAAGATTGTCAAACCAGTGCTTTGGAAGATTGTACTCTTCCTGATCCTCATGCTCTGCTGCATGTTACCAGCAGGAGAAAAGTTGCACCCAGAAAACGAAGTTTACCTATGGTTCATATCATGTTATATATTTTTTCGTTACCTTTTCAGTTTTCTTTTGGGACTAACTGCTTTTGTTGCAGGAGGGCAGTGGCTCGGATGAACTGAAAACAGAGTACGAAAAGTTGCTCCTTCAATTTGAAACTCATGTTAGTTTTTTCCGACTTCTATTTTATATTAGGTGGCTATGGCTGTATTTGTATTTCTTATCACTTACAGTTTCTCTTTACAGAGGACAATGAGTGACATCCAAATTGAGTGCTTAACGAGGAAGCTTGCTGAGGCTGATCTTGTTGGGGATGAGAAATGCAGAGAGTGCACTGCGCAGAATATCAATTCTTTATCTCATGCAGATGGAAATAGAAGTTTGGGTGGCTCAGATGCTATTCTTGTGATCAAGCATCTTCAAGAAAAGGTTTTCCTCTCATTTATATTGCTTTTGTTCACCAATTTTCTCGTTGTCTTTCTGAGTAGAATATCGTGATAAGTGAAATAGGTTAACACCTTATGTTGTTGGATTAGATGATGCGCAAGTCACTTATCAAGGCTTGTAAATTAAGATTTTATAGCTGCAGAGAGTTGTTTGGTTTCTGATGCAGAGGCCTCAGAGAGATATTTTATGAGATTGAGGATTCAGAGATAAGTGAAGTAGGTATCTGATTGCACAATATTTTATACACTATGCTTTACGCTACCTAGAGAAAGTCGAGTCAGACATCATATGTCAAAAGCATAAATCGTGTATTGTATCTGTAAATATATCTGCAAGTTCTATATAATCAGAAAACTCACATTGAGGCATTCAATTCAAATGATATTTTCATCAAACTTTGAGAGTGTTAAGCAATGGGTAGTATCTATGTTTTGGCACGGAATTATTATTATTATTTTTTATTTTTTATTTTTTAATGTTTACATTGTTAGATTAGAGAAGTGACCAATCTGCTGTATAATAGTGTTTCTTTTTCCTGATGTAAATTTGATTCTTCTTAATTGGTCACATGGAACAAGAAGGGGGAGAAGTGGTAGAATAAAAAAGACTTAGATAACCAGATTTTAGGGTCCAACTTGCTGAAGCACCAAATCTTTTGAAAAAGTCTATTTTCAGTTTGCTAGGTGCTGCGTAGTCTCTGGTAACTCTTGGATTTAGATCGTGCCTGGCCCCCTTTGATCACAAAAATATCCCATAACCAGTCACTACAATTAGATGTCCAATTAGCTTCCCCAGTTGATATTGGCAATAATAAAATCAATGAAAATCTGTTATATTGCCAGATCTAGCATTCACTTCAGAACTGTCAGATGTAGTTATAATCATATTTCTCGGTTTTTCTTTATAAGTCCACTTTCGACAATCAGAAGTCCGATTGACTCATTGTCCGGTAAGGTAAAGGGTTTCCATGTCTATACTGGTTTTGTGCTGAGGCCGCAAGTGACTGCTAATGCCTTTCTTAATCATGCTTTGGATCTTCATCCTGTTGAATCATCAAAACTGATATGCAGATTGCTATTTTAGAGATGGAGAAATCCTCAAGCCAGCAACAGTTAGATAGTGTAGTCGACTTGGCAACTGAGCAAACTATATCTGCAAAGGAGAAATGTGAAAAGGTTAATGCCCTGACTTTGTCATACTTAAAAGTTTTCTATGTGATCATAATCTGTGTACAAGTATCAGTCAAGTGACTCTGCCTTAAGATTCTGGAATTCATCATTTACGAGAAATTTCAAAGCTTTTCCATGTAATATGGGACATTGCTTTAGTTTTGTTGATCCACATTGTATGGTTGAGTTAAGACCTCACAAATTGTCATTATCAAATGGTCTTGTATCGAATTCCAAAGGCAGGGGATAAGTACATTTATTTTTATATCTTTTTTAGACTTCCAATGCCTTTTTTCCCTGAGTTTTGACATTAACTGAACATTTAGGTTATATCTTAATTTCTTATTTGTATGTTTTGAGCTTATGCTTATTAATCTCTATAGTGCTTAGAAACTTTTTCATAACTTTAACCAATATAATATAGTTATGTCTGTCACCTTATTGTTCACGGAGTATGGATGTGGAACAGGCGTGTGCCAAAATTTCATTAATATTGTTAAATGGAAGACCTATTTGCTATATGCTTGTTCAGTTGGTTGAGCGTTAATTTCTGGTACGGGTCATGGTTGAACAGGGTTTATTGCTATATTTAGTGCTTTATTAATCCAATATTCGAGATAACATTATATAGATCAGAGACCAAGAAAGTGATTAATGGATAGTGAAACTTGATACTTGGATGATAAAAGACAATTATCAAATCGTCACCTAGCAGGACTACAACTTGAAACCCATGAGAGTTGAATTGTATATAAGTTTAAGAACTTAGGAATTTATAATGATGTGAGATTGTTCGCTTAAGTTATTTATGTTAACACTGTTGAAGTTGCGAAATATTTTGCTTCTAGTTACTTTATTGTTTAATACAGCTTTACGAGGAACTTATGCTTGCACGAGAAGAAGCAACTGTAGCTCATGACACCGTTGCTTCAACAACCTTTAACATGGTAACTGGCTAATGTATTGAATTTTTTTATGATGATTAGATGTAGAGATGGATGGTAATTGTGTATTAACCTTTTTCCAGGAAGAATCAAACTGGTTGATCAGTCTATTAACGGAAGCTGAGGAAATAAAGATGGAATTTGAAAATTCAAGGCAACTTATATGGTCTCTCTCTTCTGTTGTGGACGAACTTCGCAGCTCCTTATCTGTGATGCCAAGCCTGATTCATGTCAGTAGATATATTTAGACATTTCTTCTTTGGATTTTTAACAATAATTAATCTGATGAGTGGATCGTGCAGAATAAAAGACAAACATATGCAATAAATGTGCTTGTTCATACTTTGTCGTATTGTACTTTACAGTAACTATGACTTTTTACATACACAAATATTCTATTGCAAGTGCAGGATCTTCAACCCTCAGCTTCCCAAAGTTTGGTTCTAATAGATTCAATAGTTACGAGCCACAAGAAGGTACAGTCTTGTTTAAGGAACAAAGTTCGCGAACTTGAGGATGAAAAGGTACTATTCCATCAAGCTTTTTTTTTTTGGCAACTTTAACTGATTCTATTATTCAAGTTTTGTTTGTGTTTCTTGTTGAAATATAGGTTGTTCTTTGTAATCAAGCTTCAGATCTTCGTAGTAGGATAGAGGAATTAAGTTTAGAGGTTCAACAATCTACAAATGCATTTACGGTAAGTTACTTTGCTTTGTTCACATGTTCCTTGTTTGCTTAATCCACAATTTGAGCTAATCCATTCTCTTTAGGAGCTTAATGAGGAACATGAGGCTGCAAAGTCTGAATTTCTATCTCAATTTCAAATGCTACAAATGGAAATTTCGTCCTTATCCTCTTGTTCCTTAGCAAAGGAAAAGGAAAGTATTAGAAAGGATTTGGAGAAAACAAAATTAAAATTAAAAGACACGGAGTCCAAGCTCAAGAATGCCGTGCAGGAGAAAACAAAGCTTGAGGTGTAAAACCAACCTTTTGCTTTTTGATTTTCGTATGCTCTTTCATTTAGACATTTCGCTCAGTCATTTTGTTCGATCTCAGGGTGAGAAATCTTGTGCAGAGAGAGAACTTAAGAGACTGCAAAACCAGAAGGCTAAGCTTGAACGTGATATGAGCAAACGCGAACCTATTATTGGCACGAGGCGCGATTCAGTTATTGATCGGAGCTCGAATGTATTTGATCATAAACGAAACAAGGGCTCTAATTCCTTGGCTGACCTGGAGGTGGTCATCAGCAACTGCAAACTAATTAGTTTGTTACATAATGTGCAAAATTACTCCCATAAGAAACACAATTATATTTTTGTCGCATTTTTTTGCACAATTACTGCGAGCAGCGTAAATCAGATTCAATTCAGATCTCTTTTTTTTTTTTAAGATTGAGAAATGATTTTCAATGGGGATGTCACTTTTTATTTTTATTTTTTTGGGTATTGGTTCAAACTTCAAGCGTTAAAATCCACTTTCTTGAAATTTATAAAGATTTGCCTGTTTAGTTAAACCTTGGAGAAAATAGGTTGAGCTCAACAAAGTATATGTCTTTATTATTGTTATTATTTGCAGTGTGGTTTAAGGGACTGAAAGAGGATTAAATGCATTTTGTAATTTTCTGATTATCGAGTTCTATATATTACTCTTGTAACGGTATTTCTATTCAGGAATACAAGAAGCTGGAATTGCTTGCTTTTGAGATGGAAGACACAATTGCGTCTTTAGAAGACGAGCTGACAATGGCAAACGAGGAAAAGGACGCAGCCACTTCTAGAGCTGAGAGCTTGGCTTCTGATTTGCAGTCATTGTCCGATGAATTGTCCTTGTCAAATTCAGAGTTGTGTGCACTCAAGGAAGAAGTTTCAGTTCTTGTAAGCTTTCGTAGTTTAGTACTCACATTTCCGGGAATCATCAGTTATTGTATTTTTTATTTTTTCACTTATTTCTGTGAAATTAACGAGGTTCGATATAAATCATTAAAATTTATTTTGACAATATTCCAGAGAACAAGTCTGGAAGAATCTAGTTCACATGCACGGGAAATGGAAAGTTCTGTTAATAATTTATCAGAAGAAAAGGAGGACTTGTCGATGGTACTGAAGTGAAATAACATTATGTTAGGAATCCATCTAGTAAATTTGATGATTCTTGGATGCTAATTTTTATCTCCTGCAGCAATTCACTGAGGCCCTTTTGGCAATGGAGGAGGAGAAAGCAATATGGTCATCCAAGGAGAAAGCTTCAGTGGAATTCATTGGAGAAAAGGAAAAATTGTTTACTGCTGAAATTGCCTCATTATCTCAAAAATTGTCAGAGGTAATATTTTCTTGACACATGAAAGTTTTTAGCAACAAAACCCATAATTTTTAATTTTTTTCTTCTAGGAATGCCGTGGATATATGCACACTCGGCCTATATATGAAAATTCATATGGGCTTGTATATAACAAACTTTTATGATATGTTCTCGTTTACCAGTAGCCTTGAGTACTACTTGGTGTCTGTTATTGAAAAGGAGCAAATTCTTGGCAAGTGACACCCCCCACCCCCCCTCAAATAAAAGGAAATAAAATAAAATATAAAAATGTTTGCATCATATCCTACGTTAATGTATATATTGGTCAACCTAATTCATAAAATGAATCATAATTTTGTTATGATATGTTTTATTCATGTCCCCATGATAAGCTAGTTTGCTCACCCGAGATGAAATTATTCATTTCTCACCTGCTATCTTAATTTTCTGCCAGGCATTTCATAATTTGTTCTTTGTTTCTTGTTTCCTTTTAAGTCATAATGCATGGGGAATTATATATCCAATAGAGGGTGCTTCTACTTTCCTGCTATCTAGTTTGGAGATTGACTATAGATTTAGCTCATTAAGTCAGTTGATATTTTTCCTTTTTTTTGGTACCATTATGCTTACTATCTCAATGTCTAAGAAAGTTTAGCTTCCTTGTTGATGATTTGGGACTATTAGGCAAGACACGAACTGGAGAATTGTAGAAAAAATTGCAAAGATCACGAGATATTGTTAACAAAGTTGGAGGAAAATGTCGCTTTGGAGAAGCAGTGCAGGTTTGTGTACTATTTTGATTTTATGAAATATTTCCGAAGTTTTCTGACTTTTTTTTTTAAACATCATGTACAGAAATTTTACTTAGCCAAAGTCTACATATTCTTTTATTCTTGTCTTGTTGTTCATAGACCTATTTCATGAGATGTAAACTAATGTGGCCTTTCTGGTAATACCCAGATGCTCTAAGGATGACTTGTCTGAAATCAACCACCCGAGCACAAATGAACAAAGTTGTGTTTCCGATGATGACCAGAGCAAAAGATCCCCGGAGGTACATTCTTATTTTCTTTGCTTCTAATTCTTCTCGCCATGTTCTTATTGAAACCTTCTCTGTCAGATTTCGAATTCACAACTAGACTCTAAGTGTCAAAAAACGTGTGAAGAAATCGAAGTTTTAAAATTGGAATTGAGTGGTCTCAGAAAAGAAAGGCAATATTTGTTGGCCCAAGTTCAAGAATTGGAAGTAAGACAGCCTGTTTCGCCAGATGACTCTGAGGTTTGTATTTTTTTTCATTACAATGGAAGTACAAAGCATGATGTTTAATAATGCATGGATTGGTGTTCATGTTAATAATCGGAGGTTACATGATTTTAATTTACAGGTACTGAAGTTAAAACACGAACTAGAGCAGCAGAGCAATAGGCTTACTAGTATGGATGATCAGATGCACAACGTAAGGGATTTTACACCTGAAATAATTTTCAAGGGATAATTACAAATGCTACCCTTGAGGTTTTGCCTGATTACGGAAATAGACTTAAGTTATTGTCTTGAAAATTACAAATAACTGGTTGAGATACATGTCTTTATTTTACAAAATAAATAAAACCCCTAATGGTGTTCTTTTATCAAGTGCAGAAAACTTTGAAATGAAATTTAAATACTAACAGGGTTTTATTGTCCATGTGAAAAATGTATTGTGATTTATCTCAGAACCATCAACAGGATCGTATTGATAGCAACAAGGAAAAGGTGAAACTCAGAATGAGACTCCGAGGGGCTCAGGCAAAACTGGATACGTTTCGCCTTAGATATCGGGAGTCGGTGGGCGAGTTAGAGTACATGCACCGGAAATTCGAGGAGGCTTCAGCAAAGCTGAAGAAACAGTTAGCTTCTTATGGTAGTGAAGTTTTGAATCTTAAGAAGCAACTTGCTGGCTTTAAAGGACAATGAAAATGCCCTTTGATTTTCTTTATATTATTATTATTATTATTTGCCCCCCTCTTTGTGAAATATACCCTGTAATTTAAGTTATTTGTTACTTTCTTCTTTCTTTTATATTGTTCTGGAATGGCAACATTAGTGATAGGGAAACTAAAGTTGTAATGTTATGACATGCTTTATGTTCATTTAAAAAAGGCACCTTTTTGGTACAGTGAGCAGCAATGCTTTTAATAGAGGTCATCCGATTTTTCGCTGAAATAGTATTGCTCCCTTAATTAGGAATTCACGTGAAAACTTGTGGGAGACCGAAAAAATTGCAAGTCCTCGTTCGCTAAGTTGTTCATGAATATTATTAGAATAATTAAACAAATTAAGTGTGTTTTGTGTAGAGTGTAAATAAATATTAGCGGAATTAAAATAACAAAATATAAGCTTTTAAAACTTTTAATTACAAGAAATAAATCTTTGTAGTTGTACCTCAAGGTGAAAATATCTTTATTAGAAAAGTTTATCAACGATTATACATGCTTAAACAAGTAAAAATTACGAAAAACTCTTATCGAATAAGATTGTTCTAAATCAGCACTACTCTTTCAAAAGTTAAGAATCAAAATCTCTAGGATTTGATCTCAATAAAAATGCGAAAGTATGGAAGAAAATAATTCATTCAACAGGATGTTAGTGTAGATGTTGCAGCACGAGCTGTAACATCTGCGTCTGGGGTAGATTTGTTATTGATCGAATAAATCCCTCTCAACTTTAAACACTGATCTTTTCGTGTATTCTCTCTGCGTATTCAGCGTTTTTAAGTTGTAGAGCTAGTTCTCATATTTATATAAAAATCTTTGCTTGTAAATAGTCCTACAAAAGAAGAAAAAAACATTTACATAATATTGCAAGTAAATCACTTTAAATAAGGAGAGAAGATAAAATCTAAGACTCCTAACAAATCAAGACTTGCAACATACGAATTCTAACTAGGAGAAAGATAATTACAATCTAAACTAATTCTAATAATATACAAGATAAATACCAAATAAGATAAATATACATACTTTTCTAAACAATTAATAACTAAAATATTTGGCAAGAAAGTCAAAATAATATTTAGACAAAATAAACTCCTAAAGGGAATAAAAGTCTTAGAAACTTCATACGTACCAAACAACATATTAGACTCCTAATCATTTTTAAACTCAAATGAAAGATTCTCTTCAATCTCCTACTTTTTATCTTTATTGGCCTAAACATACATGATGAAAATCACAAGTATAAAACTTGAATAATCACCTAAAAACTCCCCCTAACTTGCTGCAGTATAAAATCAGAGAATTAAAGACCAAAAACCAATCAAGCAGCAATTAGACATATCAAGAACACATAACTACCACCAAATAAAAATATCTCTAGAAAAAGAGATAATAATCCAAAGTAAAGAAGCACTCCCCTTTAATACAGTAGCGGTAGCTTCAAATCAACTCTTTCTCATCCCCTTCTGCGTTATCATCATCACGAAGCCTCATGAACGAATCAGTAAGACAATGAACATCAGTATAACAAACTCCCTCTAAATAAGTTACTGCCTAACCAATAACATTGTGCGACAACCTCCGCAATAGCAGAAACTCCCCCGGAAGTAAGCACATCCTTACGAACAACATGTGCACCAGAAGCTCCATCATCATCAACTACCCCCCCTCTTTGGCCAGAAAGATCGGAATTATGAAGTAGGCCAATAAAGAAGCACAGTGGGCAGTACAATGAGCAATAGCAAAATCCAAAAACTGTACTTGTCTCTAAAACAAGTACTCCAGACGTGAGATCTGCAAAACCACAAGTGTTAGCGGGAATGTTGGAACACCCGCAGTAACATTCGGATCAACACCAGGAGCAACAACAAGCATAACAGAGACAGTGCGACCAGACATAAAAACACATCTTCATCATCAGAACAGAGCACTAGATGATTAACAAGACAGGTCTTGTCATTCAAATGGAAGAGATAACCATAAAGAACCATGGCTGGCGAGTAGGAGGAATGCGAGGGACATATCCTTGAGACATAAACACTCGAAAGACAAGTCTAAAAGAAACAGGGACCACGTTGACAAGGTAGTCGTTGCAATGAACACCTGCAACCCGAAGTTAAACGGCATCCTAGTACCAAACATATAAAGCACCTGAGTATAAGCCTCAATTACTCGATAACTGTTCATCGAAGGAATCTAGTTTGCAGAACAACTCATGCAAACACCCATAAATGGAGACAACCATGAAGAAGCAAACGGAGAGGACCATCGATCTCATAATCATCCATTAAGAATCGGATCATCATATCAAAATCAGAAGACAATGGTTCACCTACACAATCAGGAGTCTCAAACAAAATATTAAACGCATAATGGTTTAAGGTTAAAAATATTACTATGTACATAGACTCAACTAAAATTAAATGATCGACATTTAAAAAACCTCATCACTCAAATTTGCATAGAACTCATACACCACAAAAACCTCAAGATGCACAATATCAATCACAGTAAGCAATAGATGACGACGCTCAAGAAATTTACTTAATTCAAAGAAAGAAAATATGTTAAGTGCCTACGTATTTCTTTAATCAAAGAACGATCATCAAAAATAAGACAAACCTACCAGAAACAACCCTAGAATAAAAAGGTTCAGAAAAGATGTTACCCATATGAATATCAGAACTGAATGTTGGCTCGGGTGTTGGAACATCCTCAACAACATTTTCAGTAACACCCGCAGCAGCAACTGCAGCAACATCTTTGCACACAAAACTGACCTTATTATTCGTGTATGACTATCAGTGGCATCAAAAGTAAGCAGGGCAGTCCAAAAACATCCTCGGCAGCAAATCTCTCATTACTTGAGAGATTAAGAATAATACTCGATCGAAGACTATAGGAACAAGAAATAATGCCCTTGTCCTTTTATAAAGAGACGTGACAACACATAGCTAATAGGTTTACCATCATCAATCGGGCTAGAGATCGGTATAATAGAAGAAAGAGTGTACCGTGCCACAAAACGTGAGATATTTGAATTTAGAAAAATTGAACCTAACCTCCAAAGAAAGATTTGGTTCAAAATCATCATATGTGTCATCAGCAACATGCAATGACATTTGGCAAACCAGAACTGGCCAGGGTGTTAGAAACACCAGCACTAACATTCACACCAACATCAGCGACGACATCTCCTCCTCCATACTTCTTTCTCTTCTTCCAGAGAACAAAATCTCTCCTCTTGAACACCATCAATAGAGCCAAAGGACTCAAGATCACCAAGCCTATAGCCAAGGAGACGTTTGGACTTGGGAGAAGAAAACGTGTAGATGGACTTGAGAGATTCATAAATAAACGCAAAGTGTTTAGAGGGTTCTCTACATCGATATCGTTATACTTGTCAAACGGTAACAAGTCAAAAAAAGCTTTAGTTTGTTCGGCAATATGAACTACGACACTGGATGAATCAGGTGGTTGCAGCAGTGAGTGAATAGCCATAGAGTGAGACGATAACAAAGTAGGCTCAATGGTCTGAGCAGTAGCAGTCGGTGGTGATTATGTAGCTGGAGGCGATGAAATAAGGACAAAAGATGCAACAAACACCTGGGTTCAAAAGATGTTACCCCAGATGCCGCAACACTCTTTGACACATCTTGTGCGGCAGATCCAGCAATGATCGAAGTAGTCGTGGATGACAATGATGGATTGAGTGGAAATCCAGACACGGTGATGAAGCTAAGCAGGATGACGGCAGATGTAGAAGTGGATGAACTCTTACTTGGGTTTCAAGACAGTTAATTGACCCCTAAAAAGATAATCAATATTCTTTCACAAAAGATGTCAATCACGAAAATCACACCACCTAAACAAATATTCACAAATATTTAGAAAATAAAATGAATCATGCATATGATAATGAGAAGCCACACACACACACACACACACACACACACACACACACACACATATATATATATATATATATATATATATATATAATATATATATATATATATATATATCGATATAATAAAACAAAGAGTTCATAAAACTTATAATCATATAAGAATCCTATCAAACAAGAAATCGCATTTAGGTTAAAATCCCTTATGATATAGAAACCCAAAATTAATAAGGGAACAAAATCCATCTTTGATACAAGTCACCATAAGATATGAAAATATTTGTTTAATATTGTATCAATTCAGCTATATCCAACACAAACATGTATAACACCACACGAGATCCAAGTCCCACAAAGTCTTCCAAACGGAGAAGAAATTCACATCCACACTTTGCAAACGGGAGCCAAATTTTAATAAATATACAAATATCACCAAGTGATGCATGTCCTTAAAATATGATTGAAAATATGATAAAGGAAAATTTTCACATACAAATTTGTTAAAAACATAGCTGCTATACAATACAGTCCCGAATGTGATGACATCCTGAATGACATTCGTCCACAAAGTCAATGAATTAAAAATTCTTAACCCAGTTAATGACATAGTCATTTTCAGTTGCATAGACGGATTATATATTTTGTGTCTGGGAGTAGTAGTACTTCCACTTTCCAGCAACAGAAGTAAAAAAAAAAAATCTCATAAGATCACATTGATCATTGATTTGATTTAACAATTTATTCTTCATCCCTATTAGGATGGTTAGGACTTCCTTCATAATACAAGATATTAATTTTAAAAGAACGGGGAGAAAAGCACGTTTCTGCGAAAGACAACCCATAATTGTTTTCGAAACTTTCAACCCATTTAGACAACACACTTTGGGAAAGAATATAAAGCAGCTGGACTTATGCAAGAAATGCCAACAAAAAAAAAACTAAAAATTTAATGTACAGTGTTACGACAAATGTGAGGTCAAATACCGCAACATGCAGAACGACACTCATACAAACCACCGATAGAGAGTTTTTTTAAAAGAAAATCTCTCATACTCTAATGCCTTGGTGCTAATGTCTACCTGCCAATTTTCAGTGTTAATATACTCCATGCGAATAATGCATTTCTCAACCAAATCTCATATAGTGTGAAATTGAAAAACAATAGGTTTTGTACGAGAGTGTTGAACAAATATCTTTGATATCTGAGTCGCACTAGAGTTATCAACAAAAATAGTTAATGTGTTTCCAAGTGAACTGTTCCCTTTAATAATTTTAAAAACCATGATAATTGAGAACAACCACTAAATATCATAAACTCAAGTTCTCCTAACGAGACGACACATTAACATGTTCATACACACACCATAACATCTTGTTATTGCCCCCAAAACACAGACTCTCTTAATACAAAATATTTTCCATATTTAAGTTCAAAAGAGAGTGAAAAATGGAAAGCTCTTACCGTAGTACATTTCGACAATGTACAACCTATACTTACCATCTTCCTGAGTGTAATCACTGCCTCTTAAATAGAAACAGTGTTAGAAACAGTGTTAGCAACAACAAAATCAACATCAGACACAGTTTCAGCTTCAACAACTTTGAATGTTACTACTAGTGTTAGAACACCTGCAGCAACATCGAACTTCAAAATGTCAGATTTAGCAGAACTGTTATAAACAACATCCTCCACCTGAGAATGAAAAAATCCGCAGAATTAGATTCAAAATCAGTCGTGACAGGTTTTGGTCCAAATGTTGGAACACTTAGCAACACATCCGGCAAAACACTCTCAAGAGTGCCCAAATCGATCTTTTGAAATACAAACAGGTTCAAGCTAGATACCTGTACATCAACAGAAGAGGAAGATTTACAGAATGTGACTAAGTTAGAATAATCTTCCTTGCATTCAACAAGATCGTTAAACTCAACATGAATGATTTTCGTGATCATTCTTGTACAAACATTATACACACGAGAGGTATAGGCACATAAAGATCTCAAGAACAAACACCAATTACAAAAACCACTCAAAACAATAAAAATCCACCCGAACACATAAAATCCCTTGAGACTGGGCTTAATACTCAAAAGTAACTTGAAAGAAAATCTTCTACCTCCAGTTCTCAAAAACACACAATATAAAGCAGTGTTTGGTACCTCTGTATAAACAACTTTTGTCATATAGTTCAGACTTAACAAAACATTAGAAATTTTTGGAAAGTTCGATATTTTCTATTGACCAACCTATCCCTAGGTGCAGAAAAGTCATGAGAAAATTCCACTCTATCAAACAAGAACGAAACATTCTCAAAAATCACATGATGATTCAATCGAATTTCAGTGACTCTCAAATCGTAAAATTTAAAAACCTTTTCAAGAATAAAATCAAGTGATTCAAGAGCATCCAATTTCTCATCATGAAACACAATCAAAGTGAATAAAGAGTCATTAAAAGAACAAGACGGTTCTTCATACCATAAATACTTTCACATTCAATAGGATTGACAAAATCCAAGGCAAGATAACTAGAGACTAAAACCCCCTTCTTCATGAGACGGTGATCATAAGTCAGTTTACCATTTATCCATGCAAAATTGACACTACTACTTTAATATTTAGTTTGGGTAAAACACAAGCAGCTTCAAATCTAACCAATTTCTTAATCATTTTCAAATTCACATTCCCAATCTTTTAGTGCCATAAACCAAGAACATCAATATTGGAAACATAACAAGATTGTATAATATGCAATAAGTAACAATGATCAGCTGCTCTTAAACCTGTAAGAGAACAAGTGTTAGAAACATCAAACACTTCACAATAATTTTTACCAAACTTCACATCTCTACCCTCATCAAAACATTGATTTATACTAATGTGATTAACCACTAGACCTTTTGTATTAAAAATATAATAAAGCTTGAGTAAACCATAATCATTAAATGTGCCATTACCAATCGTCGTATCATGAAGACCAAAAGAAACACAAACTTGACTTATATTAAGAAACTCACAATTAGTCAAATAATCCAAAATACCCGAAAAGTATTGGAAAAAACTAATATGAAATAGCCATAAACTAGGTATTATTAACTTAAGTGGGGTGTAGAAAATATTACAACTAGAACCTGAATTCTTAACCAAAGTGGTTCGTGTGTTATTGGAAATGTTACTGGAATACACCAATATTTCCACCAACACAAAATTTTCAGAAAGTTTTTTAGCACGATCAGGTTCCATTTCATCAAAAAAAAAGTTTAATGTCTCTAAAAATTGAATACCAATGAGAAATAAATTGACACTTTCTTGAAATTGATTTTTATTTAAAAGAACTCTTCACGTTGATTGGTATCGATGAAGACTCGACTCACTTTTCTTTAAAAAAAAATAAGTTTATAAAAGCAAAAATAATTTTATCAAACTTATTATCCATAAAAGAAACCTCGTCAAGTTTTGTATTACCCTTATCTAATGAATTGAGGAAAACAAGGGAGTTATCAAGATCAACTTTAACAGAAATATCACCCTCACTTTGCTGGAGACCTGCTTCTGACAGAACATCAGAATTTAAACCAATATTAGTGCAGTCTAAAAATTCTGGACTGAATGTCGGTGGTGGTGTGCTAACATTCCCACCAACATCCTGAATAGCAGCACACAAAGTGACGACTTATCCCTCAAAAGTTGTGAAAAACAAGTTTTTCTCAACAATAGGGTCTGTCTCTACTTCCTTAGACTCATAGTCACATAAACTAGCCTTAAAGCTACTTCTATCTAAAGTATTAGCACATTTAAAAGAAATGTGACCAAAATTAGAATACGCACAATATTTTAAAGACTCAAGAGTTTTAGGATTAAAATCCTCTATCAAAGAGTTTGAGCTTTCTCGCGTTTTCATAAATGTAGAGTTTTGAGAAATCTTGTGCAAGGGTCCCGTAGAGTTTGAAATAAGTTTTTGTCCACGGCCCTTAGTAAAAGTACTCATACGTTTAACAAGTGCAACACCATCCTTACACACAAGATAACAATTATCCGCCATCCTTGTACCTATAAGAAAACAAACATTTGAATCATCAATAACTTTGCAAGTTTGTTTATCAAATTCCACATCCATATTACTATCACAAAGTTGACTTATGCTAATCAAATTAGACATAAGTCCATCAATAAGAAGCACACTATGAAGCTTCAGAAGGCCTTCAATATTCAACGTCCCTTTACCGATGATTTGCCCATGGTCTCCACCTCCGTAAATCACATTTCCTCCATTGTATGTCTCAAAGTTCGTCAAATACTCACGAGTGCCTGCCATATGACGCGAGCAACCATTGTAAAAATATCAGGACCCTGCAATCATATGTTTAAAAGAAGTATAAACAAAGTTACACTTCACACCAGATTTGCGAACCCAAATAGATTTGAATTTACGAGAGGTGTTGGTGTCAGTGTTACTGGGATTGACCAACAACGGGACTAACACTGGACCAGCAGACCTTTTATTAGCGTTTTTATCTTTAAGTTGATGACAAATATATTTATCCTTGCGGCGTTTCAATTTTTTAGAGGCTTTAGGCAAGTTTTTTCTTATTTTTCCACAAGCTTCTTTGATTTAACAACAACAGGAGTTTTAAATTGAGTACTAGTCTTACCGGTACTCGTCTTCTTCAAAGCTTGAATAAAGGTGTCAACTTTAGATTTTACATTTCCAAGTTTTTCATGAGAAGCACCTTCAAATGAGCGATAGACGATTTCAGCTCACCGTTCTCCTTGGTAAGAAATTTGGCCTTTTGAATCAACTTAACCCAACTTTGATACAACTCCTCGTATGCCTCCATCACCTCGGTGTCCTTATCATCGGGGTACTCAGCCTTCACATCTCCTGTAGCAATAATAGTGGAATTAAAATTTACAAGATTAGATTCAATAAAAGGTGTTCGATACTTAGAATAAATAGGCGAACCTATAAGCTTGCACTCTGGATCAACACTTAGCGTTTTCAAGTGCCCGCTCATGATGGCAATTGAAAGAATTGAAAGCCCTGATTCGCTAAGTTGTTCATGAATAAAAATAGAAATCTATTAGAATAATCAAACAAAACAAGTATATTTTGTGCAGAGTGTAAACAAATAGAAGCGGAATTAAAATAACAAAATACAAGCTTTTAAAAGTTTTAACTACAAGGAATAAATCCTTGTAGTCGTGCATCAAGGCGAAAATATCTTTACTAGAAAAGTGTATCAACGATTACACATGAAATCATAAACAAGTAAAGATTACGAAAAACTCGTATCAAGTTAGATTGTTCTAAATCAGCACCACTCTTCTAAATGTTAAGAATCAAAATCTCTAGGATTTGATCTCAATAAAAACGCAAAAGTATGGAAGAAAATAATTCGTTCAACAGGATGTTAGTGTAGATATTGCAGCACGAGCCGTAACATCTGCGTTTTGGTAGATTGCCGTTGATCGAGTAAATCGCTCTCAACTTTAAACTCTGATCTTTTCGTGTATTCTCTCTGCGTATTCAGTGTCTTTAAGTTGTAGAGTTAGTTCTCATATTTATATAGATATCCTTACTTGTAAAGAGTCATACAAAAGAAGAAAAAAATATTTACAAAATATATTGAAAGTAAATCACTTTAAATAAGGAGAGAAAATAAAATCTAAGACTCCTAACAAATCAAGACTTGCAACATACGGATTCTAACCAAGAGAAAGATAATTACAACCTAAACTAATTCTAATAATATATAAGATAAATACCAAATAAGATAAATATAAAAACTTTTCTAAACAATTAATAACTAAAATATTTGGCAAGAAAATTGAAATAATATCTAGACAAAATAAACTTCTAAAGAGAATAAAAGTTTTAGAACCGTATCAAATAACATATTAGGCTCCTAATACTTTTTAAACTCAAATGAAAAATTCCCTTCACATATCATTTTTTGGTGAGAGATGCTATTTTTTAATAATAAAATAGTAATTCTTTTTAACACACTTTTATTATGTTTTGAAGTATTACAATTATGTTTGAACAAAAAGTTTGTATTACTTTCGAGCCGCTCATTTTTCGAGTCATCACGCAATATTTTAGTTTAAATTGATAACACCTTTGAAAACTCAACATCAAGTTTTCTATTGCGCACATCACTTTTTTGCTATTTGTAAAATTAGAAGGTCTATGGTTTTAAAAATAAGGACCAGATTTGTGATGTTGTTATTTAATGTTAACAACACTGATTAACAACATCAACTAAATAACACCAGGTTATGCAGCGGATATTTAAAAAGAGAACACGATTAAACAAAATCAGTTCACAAGTAAATACTTGTGAACTTGGGTGTACAAACCCGTAAACTATATTACTTTCGATTCACGTTCAATACACAATTATAAAGTAATATATGAAAACTAAATATCAAGAAACTTGATACTAAATACTTGTTGCCGGAATGGCAAGATCTTCTCCGTTGGTTACGCAACTTCAAACATCTTGTTTATCACGATCGTTGGCTCCAAGTAGTATGTCGTGTTCTTCCTTCCTTGTGCGTCTTCTTGCGTCGTGCGTCTTGCGTTCTTCTCCTCCTCAAGAAATCCGTGCGTCAATCTCTAATAAAAACCGTAAATCAAGTGTAGGATTACTTGTGTCTTAAATAGACAATTAAGAATCCTAAACTTGATAAAATCCTAAAAACAAATTCTAAACACAATGTAGGAATAATTAAAGTCTTGTGCATAAACTAGGAAACATAAAATTGTCCTAAATCTAGTTCCCTAATTTATTTTGTGCCCAAGAAAGGCAAATAACAAAATAAGAATTATTGCCAAGAATAAATTCCTCAACACTATTTTTCAAAATTGTGATTTCAGGAAACATTTGGAAAAAATTATATTTAAAAGTTAAATGAAAAAACCGTCATAAATTGGGAGGTATTTTTTCCCCATCCTTTTACAACTCTAACCATGAAATGAAATGATAGCTATGGTGCCTCCCTCCCATTGTGGTATTCGTGGGGTCCGCAAGACACATCACTTCCGCTTGTACTACTTTTAAAATATCCATCTACACATAATTTTGTGCTGCATTCGCCCAACAAAACAGTTAGAGCACTTCCATTTTTACAAAGATTAAGAAAGTGGTTGTTAATGGAGTCGAAACACTAAATTTATATTATCTAATTACACCCTTTTGTTAATAACAACAGCTCATATACCAAGGTATATTAACTATCACTATACACAGTAGTCAATGTACATGTCAAAAATATAAGTGTACTATAGGATAAAGAAAAAAAAAGGACTATCATAACCGAATTCAGTCATTTATTTATATAAATAAATATAACGACGTTGAAATCAAAAGAATCCAAGAAGAAAGTGTGTCTCCACGTGCGTGGCCCAAGTCAGAGTGAGTGAGGCCTCGTGTATGCCATGCATGCTCCTGTGATTACTAAATTAAATTAGGATTAGCCTTAAGCATTCGCGTGCCCTTATATGGTTAATATGTGGATCTACACTCCAGGCCCACGTTTTAGTGGACACCATTAGTTGACTCTTATAGTTTTTCTTTTTAAGTATGTGGTGGTCCAACACAGGAATTGAATCAGGAATTAGGTCTAGTGACGAAATTATTTAACTTCTAATCCTCTTTTATTAATATTTTTATTGCTTGGAGTCGATTAAGATGAAAAAAAAAAACTCAACTTGAAAATAAAAAGTATCTTCACTAGTATAGAATTGTTGCTGACGTAGCATATTCAATTGATGTTAAAATGAATGTTAGCTAAGTATATAAATAGACCCTCATTATTATCCACCCCCAACATATAACTTGTAACTTCTTATTAAACATTTGACTATTATCTGAAAAAACAAAGAATTGAAATGGTGGCTTTATTTTCTCCTCCTCCTCCTCCTCAGTTCTCTTCCTTAGGGTGGCTCTTGGAGGAGCCCATCAGCCAACAAAACATGAACTACATTTGTGGTGACAACAAAACAGAAATTTCAGACTCCATTGCTCTCCAACACACGAAAAACAAGGACGCATTTGCAGCAAGTTTTAACGATGGTTTAGTCGTCTATGGTGATGAGGGTAAGATGATGAAAAAGCTCAACCACAACGCGAGCGAACGTGATCGTCGCAAAAAGATCAACACCTTGTATTCTACTCTTAGGTCCCTTCTTCCACCGGAGGATCATTCGGTAATTTTATTTATTTATTTATTTTAGCTATATTAATTATTAAATTAATCAACCTTGTCGACGAGGGGTAATAATTTATTTGAAATTAATTCATCATTTATATATACGTATGTATATCATATGGTGTTAAGAATCCATTTCCATTTTAATTTTATTATCTATGAATAGAAAAGTTCAACATTTCATTTCTTAACATGTCACTAAATTGTAACAATGACAATGAGGACAAGAGGAAAAGAAAACAATGTACAAAATATATACTAAAATAGTATAACACAATTTGGTCAGCTCAAGTAATTAAGATGTGACATTATATATTAATTAATTAATTAATTAATTAATTATGCGTTCGATCACAGAGAAAGCTAAGCATCCCGACGACAGTGTCAAGAGTGCTAAATTACATACCAGAGCTGCAAAAAGAAGTGGAAAGGCTTAGCAAAAAGAGAGAAAGACTAACATCATCAAAGGCAAAGATTGAAGAAGAAGAAGCAGCAGCAGCAGCAGCAGCATTTAGTAATAAGAAGAAGAGAATGAAATCAAATGAAAGGGTGTCAGTGATATCAGCGACTCCAATAAGCGACCGTGAAATCGTGTTTCACATTTCCATGTCCAAAACTGAAAAGCTTTCAATTTCCGAAGCTGTGATGAGATTGGAAAATGAAGGGTTTATTGCAATTAACGCGGCTTCTTTTCAATCATTTGATGGGAGGCTTTTCTATAATTTGCATCTTCAGGTATTTGCATTTTTTTTTTTTGGTTTTAATATTTCATGTATTTGATTTTATAACAATAATGTTAATCTTAGAAAAAAGATTTAGGTGAATTCATTTATTGGAATAATTTAAAACAACCCAAAATATATATTTAACTTGGTTATAAAAAAAATATTCCGGTTATTTAAAAAAATAAAAAGCTTTGGCGTTTCATTTGGATTAAGTGTGAGCATTCCGTCAGTACGGCTGAAAACCAAACCGAATTGAAATAAGTGAAACCGGATTTTGTACAAACTTTCAAATCAAAGCGAACCGAAAAAACCCAAAACCGAAATATTTATAAAATTGCAAGTCGAACCAAAACGAAAATATGTTTAAATTCAAATTAATAAAAAATAACAATAAGTAATATAATTTTTTTTTATTTTTTAATTATATTTCGGTTAAAACTGAAACGAATCAAAATTTATTTGTAAAATCGTACAGAACCAAATTAACCGATTTTTTGGAATTTTCAAACTGAACCGAATCGAGAATTTTGGTTCGTTTCGGCTCAGTTGGTTATTTCGGTTTTTGCTCACCCCTAATTTGGATGATGGGTTTGAAGCTGCAAATTTTTCAAATTTAAAATAACAATTCAATGTAGTTGATTGGACTGTGGATAACACTGTCAAATAGGCCAACCCGTTTCGGCCTGTCGTGTGCTGAACCAAGACAGAACGTGGCTAGCGCAGCCCAATTTCTTTTTTTTTTTTGCGGGTCGAAAAAACTTAAGCCCGTGATTGAAGCCCCTCGGGCTGGACAATTTTTTTTAAACATAAATTTTCATTTTTATGTTAATTTTTTATAAATTATTATAATATCTAAAGTCTTTTAACTGGCAAACGAGAAATAGAAGAATACAAATATGTCTTCAATTTTAACTGATATAAATCCTAAGTATAAATTAATAATAATAAAAAGAAAATGGGCATTCCGCGGGCTTAACTGAATGGGCTATATAGGCCCGCGATTAAATGTGTCTGAAAAATGAAAGCCCAAATTCATCTGTTTGCAAATTTAAACATTATTATTTCTTAATCCATTTAGAAGCTAAAAATTTAGCTTCTAATAACGATTTTTTTAAAAAGATTAAGTAAGTGATTTTAAATATTTTCGGTCGGTTAAAACGGTTTATCAATTTCAATCAATTGTTTTTTTGTTTTTTTTTTCTTTGAGTTTATAGCCATTGAGACTTCTTATTGATATAAATGTTGGGGAAAAAGTTGTTCTAAAATAAGACGATTTTGTAAATAGAATGCATTTTACATTATCTTTTAATTCAAATACATTCAAAATATTATGCATTAAAAATACAATTTATTTGGAATATTAAATTTATTCAATTATAGAATAATTAGTTTTTAAGACATCCATTTATATTTATTCAACTATATAAAGAGAAGAAAAATTAATTTACATAAATACTAAAATTATATAAGTGCGCTATGATATTTACTTTCAAAACACCCCGACAAAATGATACGATTTTCATTCAATATTTTTTAATCATAATTTTAATAAAAAAATCACTGTGAACAATATGATGTGGGCAATTTGCGCCAAAAGAACAGATGCCAAGAACAACAAAAGACCTTGGACCCTAAATAAAATCATTGTGCAATGGATTTCTTGAAATCCTTAATTATCTCATATTTTGAATTGTTTTTTTGGAGCAATTGTAGTGGATTTTAACTTCATCTTATTTTGGGTCATCTGAAATTATTTCCACGAATCCCCCTCAAATCCAAGTGTAAAGTTGTATACAAACTTATTGATATTTGTATTTAACTAACGAATATACCATCTTGAGTTTGTGAAAGAGAAACAAATGTAGAAGGATTATAATTATTTATGAAATTACCCTTTAATAATTGCATTTAGCTTTCGATGGGAAGGGATTAATTATTACACTATTGTACTAATTATATAAAATCCAATCTAAATTTAATTTTTGTTGTGAATTCAACAGGCACAAGGAAGTCAAGTACCAATGGATGCTGAAATGTTGAAAAAGAAAGTGTGGCCTTTTTAGAATCTGAACAATTTGTACTAACATGAGCCTTTTTGTATCTTGTCTTATAGATTATTATATGGCAAGATCCATTCTCACTAGTTTTAATTTTTAAACTATTGACCTAATTTTCAAATATCGTGGGCTGATTTTAAAAATCAGTCTGAATCTCATTGTTACCATGTTGTCGCTCACTTTTCCCATTTTACCAACGACCATTAGGCTTTTATGAGGTGTGAGAAGAATTACAGGCCAGGCCCAATAAACTCCATTTTTTCAGGGAAATTGTTGTTGGGCCAACATAAATTATGAAAAGGAAAACTTGGGCCCAAAAGAGAACTAGACAATTACACCCAAAAACAACAACAACTAAAAAGAATGAAATAATAAAAATAATTTCAAACCAAGAACACTGAGAAAAAACTTGTTTTGGATCAATAGTCTTTCAAATGTGGTCGTACGATTCTAGTTGCGCAGAAAATCAATTTATGTACAACATAGCTAATCTAATTAATCTCTCCACAAGATTAGAGGTAGGGCTAACTATGATTTTTCATAACAAAATGATGAAGTTAGACCGTGGATTTTATTTTCATATATAATTTGGAAGCTAAAAAGATTGAAATATAAAAGGAAAAAAACGAAGACAAGGCGCTCACATCAAATCCAACCCACCACCCATGATAAACCAACAAATAAAATGACATGCATGATCCATTAGTTTAGGCCAAGTCAATTGGGTTGGCCCAGTATATTGAATATATTTATATATTGTTGAAACTACAACAAAGAGGCCCATTAGCTCAGTTGGTTAGAGCGTCGTGCTAATAACACGAAGGTCGCAGGTTCGAAACCTGCATGGGCCACTTTTTTTCAGCCTTTTTTATTTTTGACCCAACCTTTCCCGTTTTAATATAGAAGAGCAGACTGGAAACTGTTTTCAGAAAAAATCTCGTTAAAAAAGAAAATATACCCATTTATATTTCGAACAAAGCTGTTTGATTCCCTTACTATATAAAATTGTCTCACCATTTGTAGCTATAATTTTATCTTTTTTTTTTTATCTGTCTCCAACTTTACAACACAGTAATAAATAAGACAACTACTACCCACCGAGATTCCAACCATATTCTTACAAAACAGATCTGATTGGCTTTTACCCTGCATAACCATTTACTCCTATATACATTTCATTGCCTATTTTGCCCGAATATACATCAACTTTTATGAATTCGATCTGTTTGTATTTTAAAAAAAAACGTACACACATAATTTGGGTTTTTTTGGCCTTACTGCTTTACTATTTTTTTAAGGCATCATACTCAACAACAATGAACCGTAATTAACTCTATAAACTTAATCTATTGGCCAAGTTGGCCTAATATATTAACTGTTAACCAGATTAATGCCCAACACACACACACACACACACAGAAAGAATTTGAATATACGTCATTTTAAAATATTAAATAAGCCATGAGCAATTACTGATTAATCCATTTGCCCCTAAAAAAATTGCATTATATGTAACCGAATTAAATCAAAACAAAGTGCGTTAAATATGAATGTTTCATTCTATTGTGGTGTAATAATATTCAAAAAAGAAATAAGATTATAATTTTGGACGAATGATAAATAAAGATGAGTCTTTCTTTGAGGTGCAAAAGAGGTTTATAATAATTAAGTACGGGAAATAATTATTATGAGAGAGGTTTATAATAATTAAGTACGGGAAATAATTGTTATGAGAATTAGCAGACTTAATAATCATGGATGTGTAAAGATTGAAAATTGAAACCTGTTGTGAACTCTACCACAAACCAAGTTTTTTTTTTTTTTTTTTTAATGTAAATAAATAAAATAAAATACTCCACTACTTAGTTTTGAAACCCACAGAATTAATTGGAGAAACACACAATGTGGTTTTGCATCGATAATACTAAAATATTTAAAGACATGTTATTAGTTGAAATCATGGTTTTCAGTTTCCGAATTGGGATACAAACATACTTTACCAGAAAAAAAGGTTGTTGAGGACGTGTTTTTCAATATCTAATTTGGGATGAAAATGACTGAAACAGGGCAGGATCATTGTCCGCATTTCTTCTTATAATTAAATCTTTTTAATTTCATGAGGACAAAATATAAAAGTAAAAAAGTTGCACACTGAACCGTGAAGTAAAAGTCAAATTATTGTCCTTATTATGTCCTTTTAATTGTTTCAATATCTATTGTGTTCACATTATATAAACATCTATTATGTTTTTTTTTTTTACAAGTTACAACATAGAATGCAAATTAAAAATCCAAAAGCATGTAACAACGTATAACAGCAGGAACGCCAAATGAAGAGGAACATAAAAATGAAAAAAAAAAATCAAAAAAAAATCAGGCAATAGGAATTAATCACAAAACCTTTGAATGTGATAATATTTTATCAAAAATAAATAAAGTTGAAGCATAATAAAGTACATTCGTGGTCTCCACCTACTTGTTTTTTTTTTTCTTTGTGTGTTTTTTAAAAGTAAAATGTTAATATTCTTGAAAGCAATAAAAGTATAAGTTTAGGTGTTAAAATATTGCATATAAATTAAAAATATTATTACTATTGTACGTTTATTTTACCGCGACATGATCTCAAATAGAGCTGAGATTGAGGATTATTATAATAATTAATATTGTCCCTGTGCCCCTGGCTTGTGACACACAACGCCGCTCATTTATCATCATTCAAGCAATAAAAACATGAGTTTGATAATACTTTTTAATACAACCTAAAAACTTTCTTGAAAGAAATAAAAAAAATGCAATATATTCATTTCATCCCAGCAATTTGTACTATATTCTACACTTAAAAGGACTATTACATAATATTCTTTATTTTACTCATTTAATCTTATTTAATAGTTGATAAATATAGTATTTATAGAAAGTATAATATTTATTGATGCAAATTATAAATTTTATTTCTAGTTTAGTTAATTTCACAGTTAATTTATATAATTTTACTTGTTTTATTAATCTTATGTAATTTTTATCACTGTTGTAATTCTATGTTCCAATATTTTATAATATATTTTTATGTAATATTTATAATTCTATTTGTGGTATTGAGTTTAATATATAAATTATCAAATTATGCATTATATTAGATTTAACGTATATAATTGAATTAACTTTTATATTAATTTTTATTAAATTAATTGAGAAACACCTAGTATTTAAAACTAATAAAAATATAACCAGTGTCTTTTATCAAACGAAAGAAAAAAAAGAAGGGAAGTAAAATAGTGCAACACGCGGTGTTGTGCCATTAATAGGGCAATTTTATTCACATCTAAAAAAGGCTGCAAGATATTATTAGTGCTTTTGCTGGAGAGATTTTATTGCACTATTTTAGCGTTTTACCCCATTTTAGAGTCCTGCTGGAGTTGATCAACTTCTAATTGGTCTAACCCATTTTATCAAGCACACAAGTGGTCTAATTAGAAATTAATTCATAAATCATTTAGATTAATTTTAAAAAAAAAAAAAATTAAATTGCTAGTTGTAAGATAATATCAATATGACAACTTGGTGAGACAGTATGGATACTTGTGAGTTGTGGCCATTTGGCAAGTTGTGTGTTAAATTGTACTTGAGCTTCAATAATAAACCATGACCCCTCAAAATAAATAAATAAATTAATATATCCACATTTACAACTTTCTCAATTATTTTTTAATTATCATTTTAGAGTTTTTTAAATAATAAAAAATATAAAATCTTGACTACTGCATTCTTAGAGTATCTTCAATACAATAATATTAATTGTGCATTCTTAGAGTATCTTCGATACAATAATATTAATTGCATTTACGTGGTAAAGGACATTGAAATTATAACAAAAACTTATCAAATACATTAATGTTAATATTATATTTTTTGGCAAATTATTATTTAATTTTTAAAAATAATAAGAAGGGAAAAATAAAATGATTGGATGATAAATTTTAAATCAATGTACATTATCAAGAGCAATATCTAAAATTCGACATTGATCTTGACAAATATTAAGCATTTATTTATGTGTCACATGATCAATTTTTTGACATATGTCAGTTTTTAAGTTTTCAACATTATTACATTGGAGATATTTCTAGTCAATTAATAATATGTCTAATTAATATCTCCACATCTCTGTTTTTATAATTATTTCACTACCATATATAAATTTATCCCGATTTCTTAAAATAAAGTAATGAGAAAACGAGGACAAAATGGTAAAAGTATTAAAACGAGATTGAAAGAGATCCGATAAAGACACTAACAAACGCAAGAATTTCAGGAAGGCAGGACAATGTTAGAAACAAGCAATAGGCGTATTGATTTTATTTATTTATTTATGTATTCATATAGCATAATTATTATAGATATATTTAATACACATGTACTTTTAATATAATAAATTATCCATTAAGTACAATATAAAAGATATTTTTGTGCACCAGGTCACTCATCTTACTTCTTGCCCATAATGTGCATTTTTGAAACTTTTTTTTTCTATACCAGTTTTCTTAGCTCTTTGTACGACAGATTTACCTTTGGTTTTCTACGAGCCACATTCGAGAAATATATGTTATCATTTTTTATAATAAAATTACAACATCTAATGATAAATTATGACAAACTATAATCATCATAATATAAGGAGAATTGACCTTATTTTTCAAATAAGATTACAATCTTCATTCGTGAAATATATTCTAAATAGTTTTAAGTGATACGATTATCGCAATTAGTAAATAAATAATTACAAACCCTGATCATCATAAAATGGGCATCTATGAACCTTGTCTTCAATTAATGACTATTGTAACACATTAATCATAACACACATTCTTGCAATCATGTTTTCATTATTACCCAAACTAGTAGTAACATCACCAAAACTAATAATTATATTATCAAAACTATTAATGCTATCACAACTGTACAAAACCTTTCTTTATTATTACCACAACCAATAATCCTATCACATCTTATCACAACTCAGAACGAAATATTGTCTGAATGATTAAAACTCAAATCATAACACGTTGTGTGAATGAAATAATTGGATCAATTGAAACTTTGAAAAATATTGCCTTAACTTATTCAATTTAGTCGACTTAAATTGGTAGGGAAAAACTCCAAATCTCTCTACTATTGTGCTAAAATGGTTGCCATAATTATGCGCATGACCGTCTCTTTCTTCTCTTATGATATTTCTAGTTAGAGGGAAAGAGAACAAAGTATTTAACATCACATACAATAACGAAGTTGTTTGAGTTAAATATAGTACAAAACATAACAATTAAAATAGACAGATCAACAAAACAACAAGGTGAAAATAAGTAGGAAAAAAAGATGGAAAAATTAATTTTTTTAGTCTATTATATTGTCCACTTTCCAAAAAATGATAATGATATTATTCAGTATCAAAATAAGTACACTAAATTAATAAAATTATCAAAAAAAGTACAAAATTATCCCGATCGGCCTTTTTTTTTTTGCTGACGTGGCGTGATTCAATAATCTCTTATCATTTTTCTTTATTCTTAAATATTAATTGGAAAAAAAAACATCCATTATATTGGCCACATTTTAGAAAAGGTACGTGACATGATCATCATCAAACCACATCTGCTAAGTTGACTAATTCATAAAAAATGGTCGAAAAAGGCTTGGTCGAGATTTCTGCTGACGTGGCGTGCTATATTTTCTTATCATTTTTTCTGTAATTATAAACATTACAAATATGTTTTGCCCACCCTTTTCTTGTTTTTCTTTTATTCTTTCTTTAATCTAATCAATAAAATTTGAATCAATAAAAATGATTAAAAATCTAAGATAAATATAAAAATATAAAATAAATATTAAAAAATTATATAATTATAGAAATTTATACTAGGAAATGATTATTAATGAAAAAAAATTAGCTAATAGAATTAGATATAAATATAAAACCACAAAGTATATTATAAGAAATAATAAAACATATATAAAATTTTATATGAATAAAATTAGATTTATTTTTAGAAATATCTATATTTTAAATAGTTTTTATAAACTCAATTTATATTTTTATATTTATTTCTAATTTTATTAATTTTTTATTAATTAAAATCTTACTAATAATAATAAATTAGAAAAAAATTTATATTTATTTTATAATTTTATAAAATCTACTTTATATTTTTTATTTATCACTGATTTTTTAAATTTTCTATTTAACAAAATATATTAATTTGATTCAAGGAAAAAGAATGAAGGGCAAATAGGATCTTGTCGTCAATTTAATGTTTAAGATTAAATAAAAATGATAAGAAAATATAAAATAACGCCACGTTAGAAAAATGCCCCGATCAAGCTTTTTTGGACCATTTTTTTATAAATTTGCCAACTTAGCAGATGTGGTTTGATGATGGTCAATGTCACGTACATTTTCTGAAATGTGGCCAATATAATGGACCAAAATTGATTTCTTTCTCAGGTTTTTTTGTTCAATTAACATTTATAAATAAAAAAAATGATAAGAAATTATAGAATCGCGCCACATCATCAAAAAAGCCCGATCGGGACAATTTTGTACATTTTTTGATAATTTTACCAACTTAGTGTATGTGTTTTGATATTAGACAGTATCATAGTCCTTTTTTGGAGAGTAGACAATATAATGGATTAAAAAGTAATTTTTCCCCTAAAAAACGTAGCTATTTTATTTCTTTTTGAGCTCGGATCGATCTTAACCTGATCCTTATACAAGTATTGATTCTTGATTATAAGCTCTCTCTCTCTCTCTCTAAAACTCTCTATGTTTATCTCTCTAAAAAATTGTGGATCCTTTCTCTCTCTCTTAGAGAAGCTATTTATAGGTTCCTTTTGAAAACCTAATGGACACATGACATTCCATGATTTGTTGTTGAATTACTTTAGATACAAGATACTCAAACCCTAGCCTTAGTTATGCTCTTTTCACCGCATTATAGATGACCTCATCCTATGTCATTACCAAACAACTCTCATTATAGTCATCATGTTTGCTTGGTCCTTGATCAAGTTGGCAATGTATGGGCGATCAAACTCAGGCGTGCAAGTTATGCAGGATGAGGTAGGCCCGATCGGGTCAAGTCAGCCTTATCGAGTTAAGTCAGCTTGGCCATAGGCGCATCCTAGTCGACTCATCACATATTTAAGTTAGCTAGTGTGCGCACGACAAGGTTGGCCCAAGTGTTACGGTTAGCTTGGCTAAGATAGGCGGTGGATGCCAACAGTCTGTGTATGTGTTTGAACCAAGTTGTCCCTACCAATGTGGCTTGCTCAGCCACATGGGCACATTAGCCAAGAGCCCACGCACTAGTTGGTGCTAGGATAGAAGGTTGCGGTCAACTTGGTTGAGGCATCTTGGTGGATGATATGTCATGGAATGCAGGCTGCAGTTAATGGCAGAATCAGGTTGACTGTCTAGTGCTCGGCTCAGGCAAGGAAGCTCGGTAGCTAATGCGGGCACATATGTCATAGTGGATGTGGTGGCTCGGTAGCCTCGACACTGCTTGACGCATTGTGTGGGCACGTCCATGCGAAAGTTAGGCAGACTCGGCGCATTAAGTGGGCACATCAAGCGCACTAGGTGAGGTATCTCGGCAGTTATTGCGGGTGCATTGGGCGCTGTAAACAAGGTGTCTCAATAGCCTCAATGCTGCTCGGCAAAAGATACTTAGCACATTATGCGGGCACGCTGAGCACGGTGGGCAAGGTTGCTAGGCAAACTCGGCACATTGAGCGGGTGCATTGGGCGAGGTGTCTTGACAGCCTTGGTGCTGCTTGGTCAAAGTTGCTCTGCTATTGATGGGGGCGCATCGGGCAAAGTGGGCGAGGTGTTTAGGCAGCCTTAGCACTGCTCGTCCACAGTTGCTTGGCGCATTGGACAATTTCGATGGGCAGAATTGGTGGTACATAGCGCGCTGAGCGGGTGCCTCGGGCATAGTGGGCGAGGTGTCTCGGCAGCCTCGGTGTTGCTCAGGTGGAGATGCTTGGTGTATTATGCAAGCGTGTCGGCAGTGGAAACTAGATAAACTTGGTGATGCTCGCTGAGAGCTTCTCGATAGCATGGGTGTTACTCGGTGTATTGAGCAGGGCCAGGTCGGCCATTGCGCTAAGGTTTGCGCATCTTAGTTAGCTCGATCAATCGATGTGTTGGTTTTTATTTTAGGTTAGGCTACTTTAACTTGATGGTTCATTATTAGACACCATCTCAGTCCATACATGGACCTGAATTTAGCCACTTATCTGGTGTTTGCCTACATGTTTTTCAAGTACAATTGACTATCAAGAGGGCCTTGAGTGCAGAGTTGGCTTGAGATAGTTGGGTTTGGACTCATAATTTGAAAATGTCAACCTTGAGGAACATAGTCCGCACTACACTGGTCATTGGTCTTGTCATTCCTTGGGGAACTATTGTGAATGCTTTCTTAGAAGATGTTGACAATATCTCATGGTCGACACCTAACAAACCTAGGTGGTAGGTTTCCAATTCGGCCTCTTGTGTGTGGCCTTCTGCTAGGCCTTTGGTCGATAATTTCAGCTTGACTTCTCATGGGTAACTTATTCAGCTTGTGATTGGAGAGTATTAGTTCAGCCTCCCACGGGTAGTTTTTTGTTCCACCCTTATAGGTTCGTGGATAACCTTTTGATAGATTTTTTGTGGACTAATTGGATCGGCCCCTTGTGATAGGTCATTTGTGGATAAAATTTTTGGAGATCCTTTGTGAACAAATTTTAGAGACCCCTAGTGGACTTCACCTTGGCTCTTTTGTTTTGTGATTTTTTCTCAATGTACTTTGAGTTAGCGTAGTGTCTTTGAAAAACTTGTTAGAGCTTGGACTTCAGGTAACCCAACCATTTCGTAACTTATTTTCCAAAGTGCCTCGAATTGGCTTATTCCCTTAAGAACTTTGGCGTGGGTTCGGCTCCTCATGGGGTGAGGTTAACCCCCCTTTTTTTTAATGCTTTGAGTTGTCTACGTATCTGAGGTCGACTATGTTCCTTAAGTTGTCTTTGAAGTGTAGTTTTCATGGTTTTAGAAATGAAAGGTTCTATTGGCTTGGTGTTATCGGAAATCGATTCAATTATAAGAATCGAAGTGTTTCAAGCTTGAAAAATAAAATGAAAAATGGAAATAAAGCAAATAAACTAACTAAACTAAGCTAAAAAATGAAATAGAAAATTGGTCGGACGCCTCGTCGTATGCCTCGAATTGAAAATTGTAAGAAACAATGAAAATTAAGCAAAAACAAGCATGTTTCACCAAGTACCACTACAAAAAAATCTGGCAGTTCTAACGGCCAAATTCGTCAGGATTCCGCCAGTATATGAAATACTGACGGCCTCCTGACGGATAATGGCTGTCAGTATTTTTGTGGTCAGGATTCTAGTATCCTGGCGGGAAATGTACCCACCAGGAATGCCGGCGGATTCCTTGACGGCTTATCCCGCCAGCATAAACCCGCCAGTATTCCTGTCGGGTTTGCCCCGCCAGGAATATCTGATGCTTTACTGGCGGGTGTGTTGTCAGTATTCTTGGCGGGACCAACCGCCAGGAAATACTGTCGGGTTAGCCGTCAGCATTCCTGGTGGTTGGACCYGCCAGGGAATCCTGGCGGGATGGCCRTCARCATTACTGGCGGAWGGWCCCGYCAGGATTTCCTGGCGGGTTCGTCGTCAGCATTCRTGGCAGTTTTTGCATTCAACATTACACTGGTTTTCTGACAACAATTTGCTGTAATTCTAATATATTAATTAATAATTAAATTAAAAATAATAAACAGATAAAATTTTAGATAATCGAAAATAAACTATCCACTAATAAAAAAATCAAAACAAATCATTCAATAACTAAAAATCAATTCATCTATCGAATGTATAAAAAAATCCGAACTATCATCCATATCTAAATCTGCCCACCATCCGGATCACGGGGAGGCCGACGAGCCATGGCCTGAGCAACAGCTTCTTCAATCTGATGTTGGAGCCTCAACTGGGAACGCTCCTGCTCCTCACGGATCCGCTGAATCTCCAGCGCCTGCTCCTCGCGGATCCGCTGAAACTGCTCAAGCTGCTCCTGTTGGGACTGCACCTGCGTCTGGAGCTGACGAATATCGGCGGTGGAGGTGGAAGAAGTACTGCAGTCCTTCTGAGTCTTCCCAAAGCATCCAAGTCCATAGCGTCGACCCTTCCTATTCCCGACAACCTGTAGGTAGACCTCGTTTGGGTCTACCTGAGGGCTGCTATCATCAGACGACGCAACACGCCTCTCCTCCAAAGCCCTCTTACAGTCCTCCTGATATCAAAATTTTCAGCTATTATTACTAAACAACTTTTATCATATTTTATAATAAATCAAATATATATATAACATATAAAACTTACAGCTATCCTTTGGGCTTTGGGATCCGTATATGTGCCGTTGGGATTTCGATGATACTTAAGGAGAAGCTCGTAGTTACTGGGTTGCGTACCCTTCTGTGCAGCCTGTATTTATTGATACATTTATAATATTTAATATAATGAATTAATTAAAACATAAAATTATAAATGTTCAATAATATAATTAATTACTTAAAATATTATCACCGACTTACAATCTCGGCCGCCTGTCGATTAGTCGGCATAGACCCGCCTCGATACTTCGCTATACCAGTCGAAGGGCCGCCGGGCTCGCTCATCCTGTTTCGCCTGGCCTTCTCAGATTTCTCCACCTCCTCAGGCCGCTGAAACTCCAACAGCCACCTGTTCCAAGTCGTCTCCCCTACAATAGCAGGTATCGTCCCATTCATTCAATACGCCTTCCTCCACTCTTATATACAACTCTTATAAGACTCTCGCATCGATATATAGAATGCCATCCTGATGGCATTCTCGTCGTACATACAAGTGTCCCACCACACCAATCCCTACAAAAGAAATACAATTAGACAAAATAATTAAGCAATTTACTTAACATAAATAAAAAAATACTTCGAAATTACCCTAAAACGAGGCCACCACGTCTGACGATGGCTGTTCGGGATGTGCTCGTATTTCCACCCTGCTGGGTGGATACGAGCCTCGTGTATAGTCCTGAGATAGGTCGGCAAGTCCTTCGACGGACTTCGTAACCTAAAAATAAATAAGTTTATTTCAATATATGTCAAATAGTTAAATTATATATTGAAAACATAACAAAATTGATATGTTACTTACCTATTTTCGAGCAGATATACCTCGATCCCGGAAGTCCTGACCTCTGTACTAGGCGTGCTCGTCCCCGCCTCATCAGACGGGGTAGGTGGAACAGTATCATCGAGGTCCATGTCGGTGGCATCATCCTCATGGTGTCCCGAGGACGATGAGCCGAGAGAAATCCGACGATGATGAGCACCTCTGCCAGGCATCTATCATACAACATAGTTTTATTAATAAATAAAATTTTACATAATTATATATATAATATATATATATGTTGTGTGTGTGTGTGTGTGTGTGTGTTTATATGATTGTCCAGATTATCGTTGATACTCATAAAACCTTCAAACCTCAGCCTTAACTTTCAGACTCATCTTCGTAACTTTCTTCGTCTTCTTCAGTTAAATCTAGCTCATCCCTTTCTGACTCTTCTAAATTATCATTGACCGACTCGTCGTGTTCGTGATTGAGAGGGTTGTTTAATTGGAAGTCGACATCCTCTAATTGTATTGCAGGAAATGTCTCCACAACATCTTCTTGGAATAACTGTTGTTCAGGCACGCGAGGCTCGATATAATCCACCGTCGACCGAGCTTTTATTTGACAAGTTGCCCACCAATCTAGTTTATCTCGCTTCAAACTCGGATACGAACTGTAGTGCACTTGAGTTTCTTGGGATGCGAGTACAAATGGATCGTATTGATTGAATCTACGTTTATGATTGATGTCAACGAGCTTATATTGAGGGTGAGTTTTCGTGCCGGCTGGAGTTAGATCAAACCACTCACATTTGAACAAGAGCGTCATTCCGGTCGTTTGAAGCCCATGATACTCCAATTGAACAACTTCTAGAAGACGACCGTAATGATCCATGTAATCTGACCCATAATTTGTTCCTCGTATACAAACTCCTGTGCTCGACGTTGATCGTTCAGAGCCATACGAGAGCGTGTGAAATCTATATCCATTTATCTTACAATCGTTGAATGTGTTCACAACACGTGATGGACCATACACAATTGACCTCATATAATCGTCATTTACATTGTTCAAAGGATCTCGTACCCACAATAATTTTATGTTTTCAAATGTTATAATATATTTTAATTGCCACGTAATTTTAAAGATAATTAAGACTCACGTATCTCTCAAACCAAACAGGAAATTCAGCGTCCACTTTTCTAGCTAGTGCCTCATCTGTAATGTTCGATTGGTGACATTTAATACCATCTTCGAACAAACTACACATTTAGATTAAAATGAAGAATTGTTATACTATTTAATTAATAGATTTCAATAATTAGGGGGTGCAATGAATTTGAATTGTCAACCTGATAAATTGTTGGAGTTCAACACAATTTAGTAACACATATCTTTGGGCCTCGGCCAATTCTTCATCCGACAAGAATCTTTTCCCTGCGTCTGAGAAAGCTTCGCCAGTATTTTTGAAAATAGATAGAACGTTTGTATTGTCGTCTTCATCATTTTGAACTTCTTTATTACGATTTAAGTTTGTCCTTTTTGTGGAGACATTATCGTCGAAGTAGTACGAAACAAAATTCGACGCCTCTTCAACTAGATATGCGTTTGCTATCGAGCCTTCAACACATGCTTTATTCCTTACATTATTTCTCAACTTGCGAAGATACCTCTCGAAAGGATACATCCACCTATATTGCACTGGACCAGCAATTCTCGCTTCGTATGGCAAGTGGATGGGCAAATGTTCCATTGAATCGAAGAAACTTGGTGGAAATATCATCTCAAGTTGACAGAGTATTAGGGGAATGTCACGCTCTAAACGACTCATATCAGCAGTTCCAATGACTCTCGCACTCAGATCTCTAAAAAACAAACTTAACTCTGTTAATGACTTCCACACGGGATGAGGAAGCAATTCTCGAAATGCAATTGGGATCAACCGCTGCATAAACACGTGACAGTCATGGGTTTTCATCCCGTACAATCTCAACCCTTTCATATCAACACAGGGACCTAGATTTGATGCGTACCCATCAGGAAATTTGAGAGCCTTTATCCATTCACACAATGCAACTTTCGACGGCTTATCGAGCGTGTACGACGCTTTGGGATACTTTCCTGATGCATCTGCATGAAGTTCGGGACGGTGACAGTATTCTGCTAACTCATCTCTTGATTTTGAAATGTCTTTTGTCTTCCCTTTGACATTCATCACCGTTTTAAACACATTATCAAAAACATTTTTCTCAATGTGCAAACGTCTAGATTATGATGAATCAAGTTAGTGCTCTAGTAAGGCAAATCCCAAAAAATACTTCTTTTTCTCCAACCAATATTCTTCGCTATTAGCCCGTTCACATGTTCTTGGTTTTCATCGGTTACCTTCAGAAGTAATAACCGTTCAATTTCGGCCAAAACCTCTATTCCAGAACGCACGTGCGGCGGCAGAGCTTCAACCTTTCTATTTTTTCTAAATTTTTTTTTATCTTTACGAAGTCGATGATCACATTCTAGAAATTTAAGATGGTTATCAAACCATGATTGTTTCATGCTCTTTTGCAGGGTAAAAGCGTCTGAATACTCCATGCAGTACGGACAAGCCATTCGATCGGCCGTACTGCAACCGGACAATATTGAGTATGCAGGAAAGTCGTTAATGGTCCACATAAGGGCCGCTCGCATCTGAAATTCTATTTTTTAGATACATCATACGAGAGAGCACCGTCGGACCACATCTGCTTCAGCTCCTCAATCAATGGCTGAAGAAAAACATCTAACTTATCTTTGGGGTTTTGTGGGCCCGGGACGAGAATGCTGAGAAACATATACTGCTCTTTCATGCACATCCAGGGAGGCAAATTGCATGGTGTGACAATCACCGGACACGAAGAGTATTATTTTTCGAAACTTCCAAAAGGTTGAGATCCGTCTGTACATAGACCCAATCTTACGTTTCGAGTTTTAGTGGCGAACTCTGGATGAGTTTGATCGAAGTGCCTCCAAGCCTCAGAATCTGACGGGTGGTGCAAGACACAATCCTCTACCGTATGTTGTGCATGCCACCGCATATCCTTTGCCGTTGTTTTAGATGCGTACAACCTCTGCAAGCGGGCCGTTAGAGGAAAGTAAAACATCCTCTTGTACGGAATTAAGTTGGACTTGCGCCTTTTAGCTTGTACCTTCTTCGCGGGTTTAAACCGTGGATGATCACAAAACTTGCACTTATCCAKATTCAAATCATCCTTCCAATAAATCATGTAGTTCTTAACACAATAATCTATCTTCTCTACCGGTAACCCTATACCTCTCAACAACTTCTTACTTTCGTAGAAATTATCTGCAACATTGTGGTCTTCTGGCACGATCTCTTTGATTAAATCAATAAATTGATCATAATATTTCTAAGAAATTCCATGCTCCGATTTTAAATTCATAAGACGGGCAACTAAAGACAACCGATTGTGTTTCTCGCATCCAGGATACAGAGGTTTTTTTGCAGCTTTCAGAATATCAAAAAATTTCTTCGCCTCGGGATTAGGTGGTTCATCCAACTCAATGTCATTCATATCGAAATTAGGACCGACAACATCTCCCACCATATCGACGTATGCATTTGATGATGATCCCCCAATTTCAATATCAGCAGGCGATGAGACGTGATCTATTTCTCCTTGATGAGTCCAAATGTAGTAATCAGCAATGAACCCTTTGGTACCGATGTGACATTTTATCTCATCGATAGACCTATAACTAGAGTTCCTACACTTAATTTGTGGACAAGGGCATTTTAGTTTATCACCGTCCCACTCTGCAGAATCATGCGTGAGTGCAAATTGTATGAAACTATCTACACCGGCCACGAACGCGGGATTTAGAAATCCAGAAATATCTCGTTTGTACATCGAACTACGATCATCAGCCATCCTAAGATTTTTGAGTGTTATTCGTGATTCTATAATTAAAGAAGGTGCCAAAATTTCGGCAGCATTCCCAGAAGAATGAGTAATTCGAGTTGTAATTGGTAAGGCTTCTATCCCATTCAAGAACGTGACGTTTAGTAGTGTGTATTATCTTAAAATATGCATTTTTCTTAGATTCATAATTTCGGCAGCATCTCCCCTCAGTTCTCGTAGTGCACGTATATTTCAGTGCACCCGAGAACAATTAGAGAGATGCATAAATCGAAATTTCAAAACTAAAAAAAAACATACACATAATATAACCATACTACAAGTCACATTCTCAAACTGTCCAAAAGTGGGATAATTCGAAACTTAGTATCAAACTCTATATTTGATACTGAATCTCAAACGGGTCTAAGGAATATTGGAATAATTCAAAACTTAGTTTCAAATTTTCTCTATTTGATATTAATTCTCAAACAAGTGATCTATATGCATCGCGTTACTTCGCCAAGGTTCTAAATAAGCAATTACCACCGTCAAATTTTTGAAAAATATTTTAAAAACTTAAATAAAACCACGTGACACCCTATCACGTTTTTTGAAAAAAAATTGAAAACCCGCTATTGGAGGGACAACACCTCCCGGCCGGCGCCGTAACCCACGTCAACATCCGACGGTATACAACCAACAACATCAATGACAATAATATATATAAACAAAATTAAACCCCGGCCGATCATCACGGCCTCCCATGCATGAACAATATATATACAATTTTTTTAAATTTCGGTCGATCACCACAGCCTCCCATGCATGAATAATATATATACAATATAATTGGTGCATACATGCATATATCAGAATATAATTTACCCCTAAATTTTATCTAAATTTGAAAGCAAACCCTAATAATCTAAGTTAATACAATGATAAACCCTAATACAAGATTGCTTCTAACTAGGTAGATTCTGAAGTAGACACGTGTTGTCTATAAAGAGCCACACAACATTCGAATACAGGTTATCGCTTTCCTCGACCACCCTCACCATGTCTGCTCCAAAAATCAAACGGCTCCTTGCTAGCATGGTCACTAAAAAAAAAACCGTCTTCATGGACTGTATCTACTGCTGAATGATAGATGTTTAGAACCGACATGGGGAGGGCGTTTGAGGAGGACAATCTCTGTATGAATGTTGTATGCGCTCTTTATAGACAAGTCTACTCCAGAATCTACCAAAGCTTAATTATTCTAAAATTGAACCCTAATTATATAATTATTTCAAAATTGAACTCTAAGTACATAATTATTCTAAAATTGAACCCTAATTACATAATTATTCCAAAATTGAACCCTAATTATATAATTATTCCTAAATGAAACCCTAATTTCAAATTAAATCTAAATTAAACTATAATTATAAATTATACCCTAAATTATTACATAAATTTAATTTATACCCTAAATGAAACCCCAATTTCAAATTAACCCTAAATTAAACCATAATTGAAGAATAATTATATAATTACTCCCTCCTAATTAGGTAATTATGGCTAATTGAATCATAAGTACATACTTAATCATAATAACCCCATACTTTAACCCTAATTTTGCAATTAATTCCTAATGAACCCAAGTTTCAACTTTAATCCCTAAACAAATACTAAACCCTAACCTTTAAAACTAATTATATAACAATTAATAAACCTAAAACTAATTATATAATAATTAATAAACCACAAGTATATAAAAAAATATACAAACAAATACAAATATACAAAAAAAAATCAAAAATTTAAAATAAAAATTGAAAGTGGAGGTGGTGGTGGACCTCGGAGCGGCGACGGAAGTGGAGGCAGGCGGTGGTGGTGGACCTTGGGCTGGGCTCGGCTGCGGCGCGGCGACATATTTTTTTTTGTTGCTGCTGCTTCTGGAAAGTGAGGCGGAGAAGGAAGGACCCCGACTTTTTAGGTTAAATTCCTAACGGCCAATGACCGTCAAGACTAGCGGGTATTATTTTTTTTTATTAAAAATAATATCCTGGCGGTCATGGCCGTCAGGATTAGCGAGCTTATTTTTTTAAATTAAAAATTATATTCTAACGGTCGTGCCCGTCAGGATCCTGACAGCCTAACCCGTCAGCGACGCCAATTTTATACACTGGCGGTCACGGTCGTCAGTATAATTAAGCGGGATAAACTTCCGCTCTTTCTCTGGCGGGTTACTGGCGGCCTTTTTTGCTGACGGGCAAAGCCGTCAGCATATCCGCCAGCAAAGTAGACCGCCAGGAAGGCCGTCAGTATCTTTGGCGGCTTTTTGGCCACCAGTACTGCCGGATTTTTTTGTAGTGTACAAGCATGCATGCACAAGGTACAACTATGCATAAAATCCTAAATAATACAAATAAGCAAACATTGAAAGCATGAATGGAAAGAGAAATGAAAATTGACGTGAAAGCTTAAAACTTTACGGAAAATAACAAGCAACGAAACCTAGATCTAAGATTCAACCTAAAACTATGCATGAATATAAAATTACAAATAAAGCATAAGAAAAACTCAAAATCAAGACGATCTAAGATTCGATCTATGATCTAGATGTGTCACTCATCTAGATTCTATACCCAATTCTTAAGTCTAACATGAATTCTAGGTGCTAAGACAAAAAGCATAAAATGAAGAACAAAGTATGGAAATAAAGCATAAAACATGAAATTGAAAGAAAACTTACTTGAATTAAGAAATGAAACAAAGCTTGAATGTAACTGCATCAAAAGTAACAATCCAAAGGAGTATTTAGATTCTTCTTAGGCTTACAAACCCAAGGCCAAGTATGAAAGTAAATCTAAATCTAGAAATGAAAGACATCAAAGCTTGAAATTGAACCTAAAACCTAAGAAGAGAGAAAATTATCAAGAACTTGAGAGTAATATTAATCCCAAACCCAAGTTAGGGTTGTAAGGGGAGTGTTTTTTCTACAAAAATGAGAGTAGTCTCCTATTTATACTATGTTTAATTGGGCTAATTTGGGCTTTAAGGCTTGATTTCCTTGGTTTGACCAAGGTTTGACCTGTTTCTGCACCTTGGCATGAAGTTTGGCATGATTTTGGGCAAGCTTGGGCACCAAAATGGGCGTGGGAAGCTGGGCAGGGGCATGGGCGAGAATCTGGGCGTTGTTGGGCGCAAATCTGAGCGCCGAAATGGGCAAATCTGGGAGAAAAATAAAACATATAGATGTGGAAATTGGCTTGAGCCGGGAAAACAAAAACAATGGCTTTACTAAAATTACTAGTTTGGGGCAAAATATAATACGAATTCAAGTCTTTAGGTGATCTCTGTAATTTTGAGATTTCACATGATACTTTTGCACTTAACCTAAATCTTTGGGTATTTCTTTTTTTGAAATTATCCAAAAATTGAAATGGTGAACGTATTAGGATTCGTAAATAGGAACAAACTCTTTCTTGGCACAGTATTCCAACTCGAATATTTTTAATTATTTATCATGACATATAATTTGCAAAGATATGTCACTCTTTCCACACAATTGCAATATTGCTAATCTTCCCTTAGTTACTATATTCCTGAAACTTAATTAATGGACATTATACATGCTTAATTTCCCTTTAAGCCCTAATTTTCCCAAAAGAAAAGAAAAAGGGAAATGATAAAAAGTGGCACCTAATAATAGTGAGAAATGAGCTAATCACGTGCAACTATCATATAAAAAATTGAAATACATGATATATACTATACAATGAATAAATTCAACTAGTATATTATCTTTTGTCCAATTTTAAATCAATACATTAGTGATGTAACCGGAGTAGGATTGAGAAACTGTGTTGCTATCGACGATTTTATTGAAAAAAAGAGAGAGAGAGAGAGAAATAATGAAAGATAAAATAATTAATGCACGCGTTTAATTTACTAGTTGTTGTTTGGTACCCTTATATTTACTACTCCCTCTAATACCTTTAAGATGCTGGGATGTTAAATATTGTTTCAAATTAAATATTTTAACCAAAAAATTTCAATTTTACACTTATGCACTAAAATTAAAAATAAAAATAATAAAATAAAAAAAATAATATCAAGCATTATTGAGATGTTATTATATGTTTTTGTTTAAGATTAGATCTTCAACAGTTGCGGAATTAAATCAAATCATTAAGATACGACCCCCACAAATTATGAATATAATTGACAAAATGTTTCACGGTGCATAAGAGAGTACTGACAATAATAATGACTGAATTCAATTATTTTGAAAAAGCACTGAATTCTAAGAATGTGTCTGAAAATATATTGGATGAAAGCGTAACAATGATATTATTATGCTATTTTGAAAAAGAAAAATGAATGAGACTGATGGTTGAATACAATAAGATCCATTGAATAATGTATTTGCAAGAGATGGAGCGACAATACTGTATTAGTTGAGTGAAATCATAATTGGACATGATTGATGAAGAGAGGAGTAAAATAGAATAAATCTAAACGAATTTTTACTAAAAGGGAAAAGAGAGTCCATTGTCAACCAGTCCAATATAAGATCTTACTTTGTCAAATAGTTTTTTATTGGAATGAAAGAATCTTCTTTATATTTTTATTAAATATGAAAGACAAAATAATATTTATTCACTAAGTAAGATATTTTTTGTTTCCAAATAAAATTGATTTTTAACGTATTAAATTAAAAAATATATAACAATATTAGTCTTCGAGTAAGAACTTTTTTACTGTTAAGTAAAATATCTTTGGTCATGTTATACAATCTATAGAAATAAAAACATGTTATTTCATTTTCTCCAAAAATAAAAAGAACCATAAAACACAGCTAATACATATTAAAACCAGTAAAGATGGGAGAAAAATAAAACATATAGATGTGGGAATTGGCTTGCACCGGGAAAACAAAAACAATGGCTTTACTAAAAGTACCAGTTTGGGGCAAAATATAAGACGAATTCAAATCTTTAGGTGATCTCTGTAATTTTGAGATTTCACATGATACTTTTGCACTTAACCCAAATCTTCGGGTATTTCTTTTTTTGAAATTATCCAAAAATTGAAATGGTGAACGTATTAGGATTCGTAAATATTTGCCTTGTCATAATAAGATGAGAACAAACTCTTTGTTGCCACAGTATTCCAACTCGAATATTTTTAATTATTTATATTGACATATAATTTGCAAAGATATGTCACTCTTTCCACACAATCGCAATATTTCTAATCTTCCCTTAGTTACTATTTTCATGGAAACTTAATTAATGGACATTATACATGCTTAATTTGCCCTTTAAGCCCTAATTTTTCCAAATGAAAAGAAAAAGGGAAATGATAAAAAGTGGCACCTTATAATAGACATACATTCTATAAATCCATACCAGGTAATAATAAAAGTTCTAATCGCTCGGTTATTTGAAAGTCTATATATGTGTTAGTTGCCCTTGAAAGTATCTAATGCTGACTTATATATCTTTGTGTACACAGATTCGTCGTATTGGCCAACATTTGTCGTGGCTAATGATTAGAGCTGGCAATGGGCTGGGCCGGGCCAGCCCGGTCCGAGCCCGTCGGGCCAATGTCAAAAATTGGGCCGGGCCGGGCCCAAAATTCCATCGGGTCGTGATTTCGTTGGCCCAAGCCCGGCCCATCATAGGTTTTTTAGTGTATTTCTACGGGCTAAGTCGGGTCGGGACGGGCCAGACCGCCAAATCGGGCCTGTTGGGCCGGACCAAAAAAGGTCCGATTTTTTTGGGCCTGGTATTCTAAGGCCCAAGCCCGTCTAAAATCGGGCCGGGCCTGAAATTGTCGGCTCTACTAATGATGCAGCCATTATTGCCAGTCAAGCGATGATAACTGGAGTATTTGCAATTGTCTCTTAGTCACTCAGCCTACGTTGTTTTCCTAGAGTGAAAGTTGTTCACACATCTCTCGAATATGAGGGTCAGGTCTATATCCCTGAAATAAACTACCTTCTCATGATCGCTTGTGTCATAGTCACATATAGGTTCAAAACCACCGAAAAGATCGAACATGCTTATGCTATTGAGAATGTGACTGAAAATATATAGGATGAAAGAGTAATAATGACATTATTATGCTATTTTGAAAAAGAAAAATGATTGAGACTGGTGATTGAATATAATAAGATCCATTGAATAATGTATTTGCAAGAGATGGAGCGATAATACTATATTAGTTGAGTGGAATTATAATTGGACATGACTGATGAAGAGAGGATTAAAATAGAATAAATTTAAATGAATTTATACTAAAAGGGAAAAGAGAGTCCATTGTCAACCAGTCCAATATAAAATCTTAATTTGTAAAATAATTTTTTATTGGCATGAAAGAAATTTCTTTATATTTTTATTAAATATGAAAGACAAAATAATACTTATTCACTAAATAAGATATTTTCTGTTCCCAAATAAAATTGAATTTTAACATATTAAATTAAAGAATATATAACAATACTACTCCTCGAGTAAGAATTTTTTTACTATTAAGTAAAATATCTTTGGTCATGTTATACAATCTACAGAAATAAAACATGTTATTTAATCTTCTCCAAAAATAATAAGAACCATAAAACACAGCTAATACATATTAAAACCAGCAAAGATGGGAGAAAAATAAAACATATAGATGGGGAAATTGGCTTGAGTCGGGAAAACAAAAATAATGGCTTTACTAAAAGTACTGGTTTGGGGCAAAATATAATACGAATTCAAATCTTTAAGTGATCTCTGTAATTTTGAGATTTCACATGATACATTTGCACTTAACCCAAATCTTTGGATTTTTTTTTTTTGTAATTATCCAAAAATTGAAATGGTGAGCGTATTAGGATTCGTAAATAGGAACAAACTTTTTCTTGGTACAATATTCCAACTCGAATATTTTTAATTATTTATCATGACATATAATTTGCAAAGATATGTCACTCTTTCCACACAATTGCAATATTGCTAAACTTCCCTTAGTTACTATTTTCCTGAAAACTTAATTAATGGACATTATACATGCTTGATTTTCCCTTTAAGCCCTAATTTTCCCAAAAGAAAAGAAAAAGGGAAATGATAAAAAGTGGCACCTAATAATAGTGAGAAATGAACTAATCACGTGCAACTATCATATAAAAAATTAAAATACATGATATATACTATACAATGAATAAATTCAACTAGTATATTATCTTTTGTCCAATTTTAAATTAACACATTAGTGATGTAACCGGAGTAGGATTGAGAAAATGTGTTGCTATCGCCGATTTTATTGAAGAAAAGAGAGAGACAGAAATAATGAAAGATAAAACAATTAATGCACGCGTTTAATTTACTTTTAACCAAAAAATTTCAATTTTACACTTATGCACTAAAATTAAAAAAAATAATAATAATAAAAAAATAAAAATAATATCAAGCCTTATTGAGATGTTATTATATTTTTTTGTTTAAGATTAGGTCTTCAACCGTTGCGAAATTAAATCAAATCATCAAATCAAATCATTAAGGTACGACCCTTACAAATTACGAATATAATTGACAAAATGTGTCATGGTGCATAAGAGAGTATTGACAATAATAATTACTGAATTCAGTTATTTTCAAAAAGTACTGAATTCTAAAAATGTGTCTGAATATATATAGGATGAAAGCATAATAATGACATTATTATGCTATTTTGAAAAAGAAAAATGAATGAGACTGGTGATTGAATACAATAAAATCCATTGAATAATGTATTTGCAAGAGATTGAGTTACAATAATGTATTAGTTGAGTGAAATTGTAATTGGACATGATTGATGAAGGCAGGTGTAAAATAGAATAAATCTAAGCGAATTTATACCGTGTGGGAAAAAAGAGTCCATTGTCAACCAGTCCAATATAAAATCTTACTTTGTCAAATAGTTTTTTATTGGCATGAAAGAAATTTCTTTATATTTTTATTAAATATGAAAGATAAAATAATATTTATTCACTAAATAAGATATTTTTTGTTACCAAATAAAATTGAATTTTAATTTATTAAGTTAAAAAATATATAACAATATTAGTCATCGAGTAAGAAGATTTTTATCACTAAGTAAAATATCTTTGGTCATGTCAGGTAAAATATTCTTGGTACGAGAAAAAAAATCACTGAAAAATCTTTTGACCTGCTGCACGGGTTAATCACCGCGCCACTGGTGTATAATAATATTATTATTGTTGTTGATGTTGTGATGTTACTGCTATGTTCTTTTAGTTTTAATGTGTGTTTTTTTTGGTAAATCTTATTTTCGGTACCCAAAGTATGGCAAAATTTTAATTTCAGTACTCTATATTTGCAAAATATCAAAATTTGTACCCCAAGTTTAATTTCGTCTCACTTTTCAAATTTGGAGAAAAATAATTATTTTAACACAAAAAAGTATTCAAAAACTCAATATATATATATACCTATATATATATATATAATATATATATATATATATATATATAAATAACTGGAAATTTATAATTTTGTATTTAAAAAAATAAATTACAACAATTAACTTAATTCAAAAAATGATTAAAAAATATAAGAAAATCGAAAAAAAAAAAGGAAAGAGAAAAGGAAAATATATTGTAATTCAGGAAACAAAATACAACAATTAATTAAATTTAAAAAAATAAAATCAAAAACTCGGAAAATAGACAAGATATTATCATAAACATAATTTATTTAATTTGTATTTTTTAAGTAAAAAACAAAAAAATAAAGATTAATTTGATTCAAAAAGATTTATTTAAAAACATGAAATAAATTCAATTACTTTAATAAAAATATTTCGTACAAGTTTTTAATTTTTTGTTATTTTTAATATTTTTATTTAATTTTAATATTCACATCATTTTATTTATTTTTATTTATATTAAAAACACAACAAAGAGAATAAAATAATAATTTTTGTTAATTGGTCTCAACCATCCAACTTCACTAATAGATGGATGTTGTATAATATCACCACATTAAGTAGTAAATTTGGATAGTTGAGGTCAAGTGACATAAATTATTATTATTATTATTTTATATTTCTAATAATAAAATATGATAAATAAAATATCTAAACATTAAAAATAAATAAACAACTTATAAGTAACTAAAAAATTTAAAAACTTTATGACATATTTTTAATAAAAGAATAATATTTATTTTGTATTTTAAATATATCTTTTTTGAAATTATTGTAATCTTTTTTGAAATTAAAAAATATAAATTAAATAAGTTATGTTATTGATTATATTTTGTCTTTTTTTTGAGTTTCTAATTTTTAATTCTCTTGAATTTAATTAATTATTGTATTTTACTTCCTGAATTACAAATTTATATATTTTCTTTTTTTCTTTCTTTTTTTGAATTTCTTATATATTTTTTTTATCATTTTTTGAATTCAATTAATTACTTTATTTTATTAAATAATATATTATAAATTTCCAGTTTTTATTTATATATTTTTTATTTTTTGTTTTTTAATTTTTTTGATTTTTTTTAATTAAATTAATTATTTTCTCTCCAAATTTGATGTTTTCGTTAACTTTAACCCAAATAAAATCGAAATTAAACTTGAGGTATTAATCTTGATATATTGCAAATCTGAGGTACTGAAATTTCGTCATACTTTAAGTACCAAAAATGAGATTTACCATTTTTCATGGCACAATAGGTGTTGTGATCTTCTTATATCACAAATTAATATAATTAAGAAGAATAATAGATTAATTGACTTACAATTGAGGTTGAGGTCTTTGACTAATGGATGAATTATGGGGACTTTTTGACAATTAGCCAAAAGAAATCCAATAAAAAAGACATTCTTATAACATTTTCGGATTTAATTACACCCGATAAATATATATTAATAACAAAAGAGAAAAGAAAAATAATACAGTATTAAAAACCCACCGTTCAGTCCCCTTACCACAAGGAGCCGGAAATATATGTCACGCTAACAATTATAGCTAGATCCCTACCTGAGTTTAATTCGCTGACTAAATAAATAAAACGGCTCCTTTTAGTCCCTCCAAATTAAGGATGCATGAATATTGCATATGAAGCCCCCCTGCAACTGCAATACATGCACCCCTCCCAAATCTTTTCCACCGCACAACTTAGGTGCAATAGTCAATAGAGATTGGCTGACATTCGATGTATCCATTGTTACAAAATATTTCAACTACACTCGTCTAGTTTTCGTTTGTGTCAGTCAAACTCTCTTTCCCCTCCGTATTTCTCTTTAATACTCCTTGATCATCTTACCTTTTTAAATCTATTCGACTTGTCCATTTAATAAGAAAATAGAAAAACAAAAACACACACACACACACACATATATATATGTATGTATATATATATATATTTCTTTTTCTCTCTCACGCAAGCATAAAAAAAACGTTTTCCATAACCGCTGATCTTTGTTCGCTGCTGCCTACCTGCCACTATTTACCAATAAAGATTTTTTTATAAAACTTATGACGTTTCAAGCGTCTCGTCTCCCTAGTTTCACATCCAAGGTTGGGTTTACGATTTAACTTTCTAATCGTCGTAAGTATGAAATAAGAAATATGAATATAATAAGTTTGATCTTAGCTCTACAACGATTCACCTGAGAAAATCAGGATTGGTTACCACCTCTCAACTCGTCTCGTTTCACTCTGCAAAACTACCGATTCCATATTTTAAATTAGTTACAAAACACCGTCACCAAAAAAAATATATGTCAGAATCTGTTAATTTTTAGTATTACAAAGTTAGTTAAAAATATTTCAAATGCTAACTCGTCGCTCGATGATTGCATTGAGCCCTTGCTTTGGCTCTCTTGAAAGAGTAACATCCGGGGTTTGATTTTTGATCATAGTTTCTCGCTCATCCTACACAACCATGTTATAAGAATGATACAAATATTATATGTTTTGTCGAGATCGGGTGAATTATGATTTTCACGAAGGATGTCCAAGTGGGATAAATACTATCATCAAATTACCATCGAATTTATTATGGTCTCTATGAAAAGTCAAAGAGATATGGATAATGACCAAATTTTGAAAGAAATTGAAACAAAGAGTGATACTAATTTATAGAAATTTGTGGTGTTTGAAATTTAGTTGTTGATACCTTTTAAGATTTTCTACTTCAAAAAATCAGATTTTGTTTGGGTTTTTAATTAATTATTTAAATGAAGTAAAAAATGTGGGGAAAAAATCTAAACCATTTGATTTTTAAACATGTAAACATTGAACCGATATTGTGGTCAAGGATACTATTTGACTCTGAACTCCATTTATGATGAATTCAAACCAAACCAAAGCGTTTAACACTTATTATAAACCATGGGCTCCAGATCTCATTCTAATAGTATCCCTTAGCTGCAATCTGTAGATTCTATAAAAGGGTAGGCAAAACAAAAGATGGGCGGTTGGTGCATTGAGGGTCGGAGCAGAGTAGTCTCTGAGGTACAAGAGAACGACTAATGAGGAGTTGTTCCTTCTACCTACTTTTCATATATGATATGGAGTGATGATGCTGATGCTGACAGCTGGCCGGGGCTTTGATTTTGACCCGGGATAAAAGAACTAGTCCTTGTGCATTGTGCTGAACTTGTAAACAAAATCATTACGCTTCTAGCAAATGAATTATCTTTAGTAATATACGTACCTATATTAGTTGAACTATATTATGAGGCAAAATGAGTGACATGGTTTGTTGAATTATGTTTTTTTTGGGAAAAATTTTACTACCCCCATTATATGCAGTTTTTTTCATTTTGCCCACCAAAATATTTTTTATTTCATTTTACCCTCTGATGTGCAATAATTCTCAATATTGTCCCCCAAATTTTATTTCCGACGGAATATTCCTTCTAAATTCTATCGACGGGCAGTTGGGGGACAAAGTGAAAGAATCTTATAGTTTAGGGGGTAAAGTGCAAAAAATCGTATAGTTTGGGGGCAAATTAAAATAATATAAATATTAAAATTTTGTATTTGAAAAAGATAAATAATTTTTATCTTATACTCACACACACACAAAGTTGTTAATACAATTCCAATTTTCTTTTAAAAAAAAACCCATAAATTTTCAATTAATATTTATAATTTTCTAAATATAAATATTGTCAATACATCTTTTATAATGTTAAATATGAAACACATGACTAAGTATTATGTAAATTACTAGGCAAAGTAATATAATAATATATTATTATGTATTATGATTGAACAAAATAAAATAAAGGTGTATTCCGTACATGCATTATAATATTATGATACGAAAAATAGAATTATCTTTCGATATTATTATTTGTATAAAAAGTGTGATTAAATACTATATTAATCATGAGTACATTATTATATAAGATTATAATTATCGAATGATTAATATAATTAAAATCTTGATATATAAGATTATAATTATCGAATGATTAATATACTCATTATTAATATAGTATTTAATCACATTTTTATACAAATAATTCGAATGATAATTTTATTTTTCGTATCATAATAATTTATATAATACTTAGTCATGTGTTTAATAATTAATAATATAAAAGATGTATCGACAATATTTATATTTAGAAAATTATAAATATTAATTGGAAATTTATGAGTTTTCTTTTTTTTTTTTAATTTGGAATTGTATTGACAACTTTGTGTGTGTGTGTGTGAGTATAAGATAAAAATTATATATCTTTTTCAAATATAAAATTTTAAAACAAAAATATTATTTTAATTTGTCCCCCAAACTATAAAAAATTTTACAATTTACCCCCCAAACTATAAGATTCTTTCACTCTTCCCCCCAGCTGCACGCCGATGGAATCTAAAAGAAATATTCCGCCGAAAATAAAGTTTGGGGGGCAACGTCGAAAATTATTGTACATCAGGGGGCAAAGTGGAACAAAAAATACTTCGGGAGCAAAGTAAAAAAAATTTGCATACATTGGTGGCAAAAAAAATTATTCCTTTTTTTAAAAATATTACTCCCTCCTTTTCTTAATAAGTGTCGTTTTAGAGTTTTTAATCAAAATTAAGGAACATAATATTTGACCAACACATTCTCAATCAATTAATAATATTCTCATTTAACTACTTCCATAATTTCTCTTTAGTTATTCTATTATCATAAACTTGTTTGTATTTCTTAAAATAAACGGGGATAAAACTGGAATAAAGTGGTAAAAAACTCTAAAACGACACTTAATTTATAATGAAATTGAGACTTTAAAACGACACTTATTTTAAAACGAAATCAGTGACTTTGATCATTTTATAAGATTCTCGGACGTAATAATTATACAACATTAACTGATCGCATTATTCAACTTCGTTGTTTGTTTTTGTTCCGTATTAAAATGTTATGTATATGTTTTCATTAGTGTTAGTTGAAAAATAATATATAAGAGTAATTTAATTAACTGGAACAAAATAATATCACATCAGCCTTACAAATTATCAAAACGTTGATATTCTTTTTGATCTTTTTTTCCAACCAAAACGACACTTGATTATGAAATTAATTATTGTGAAAATAAGGAGTAACGGTAGTACAAAATATAGGGAGGGAACATGTAGTTTTCTCAAGATTTTAACATAGAGAGAGAAAAAATGAAACCCACAGAAGGCATTAATATTTCTTACATGCATCTAAAGACTGTAGACCAACTCTAACAGTCATTTGCGCCTCTATTATAGGTGAGGAGGAAATCTAACAAAGACACATGATAAATATAAAATTTAAGTGTAGGGAATTTGATTCAGCGCAGTTTTCTTATTTTCTTTTTTCTTTTGTTGTTATTTGTCTTTATTGAGCTCAAAATATTAAAAAATTAGATTTGTTTTTTATTTTGTTTCCTAAATAGAATTTTAGATTAATTAACTTATTTATCAAGTTTAGAACTCTTATCTATTTAAAATAAGAAGTAATCTTGTATACACATGCCTTGGAGAACAACTTAAACGCAGCAAGCAAGTGGACGCACGAGCAGAAGAACACGAGCATGGAAAACTCTTGAAGCCACGATTTACAACTCGTACATCTTTGAAGTTGCGTAACCAATGGAGAAAATCATCACAATCGTGGCCGCAAGTATTTAGTATCAAAGTGTTGATGCTAATGTTTTCATATATTACTTTATAATTTTGTATTTGATCTTAAACTAATATAGTTTTGGGGTTTGTATACCCAGTTCGTAAGCACGTTGTCTGCTGTGTTCTTTAGTTTTTAATTATTCTGATGCTTTTTGTTTAAATTCTATTTAGTGTCAGTTCAGGTGTTATTAACATCAGAATTAACATCGATTTACTGATACTTATTTTATTATCCATAGACCTACAAAATAACAATTGACATCTATAGCAGGTTACTTGACGTAGATCCTTATTTTTGTAGGACGCTATGGATGCTCAAGGAAATCCGCGATCTCCGATCCTTAATGGCTAGAACTAAAGAGGTTCATGGCTTGGTATTATCGAAATTCAAGTGATTGTATTAATCAATGAGTTTTTAGCTAAAAGAAACTAAATGAACAACAAAAGTAAAGCAAGTATTTCGAATGCCTCATGCGTTTGCCACATTGAAATTGCAAGCAATAATCAAAATAAGCAATAAAAAGCAAAGAAACAACAAAGTACAATCAAAGAAACTTAAGATACAACTATGCATGCATGATCATGAAATCTAAATAATGCGAATCAACGAAAATCGAAACCACCGTTGGAAAGAGCAATGAAAGTTAACGTGAAAGTTAAAATATTTATGAAAAATAACTAGAAACAAGGAGTAGATCTAGGAATCAAAATTAAACCATGCATGAAAATAAGAGAATTTTTTTTTTACCTCCTGAACTATGGTCATTTTGACACTTTGCCTCTTAAACTTTTTTTTTCGTGCAAAATACCTCCTAAACTGTACGAATTTAGCACTTAACCTCCTGAACTCCCGTTTTTTGTGGAAACTCTAGTCGGATCTCACTCGTATGACATGCACGCTAACATATAAGGGGTAAGACTGACTTTTCATCTCCTCCTCATGACTCCCGCTCAAAATAATAACACGTGAGCACTATGTATATTTCAAATCCTACGTGTATACATATATTAATGTGAGCATTATCTTTACAGGTCACACGAGTGCTCACGTGCCATTGTTTTGAGCGGGAGTTATCAGTAAGAGATGGAAAGTCGGTTTTACCTCTTATATGTAAGAGTGCATGTCACACGAGTGAGCTCCGACCAAAAGTTCCACCGAAAATGGGAGTTCAGGAGGTTAAGTGCAAAATTCCTACAGTTTAGGAGGTAATTTGCACGAAAAAAAAAATTTAGGAGGCGAAGTGTCAAAATGACCATAGTTCAGGAGGTAAAAAATTTTTTCTCTGAAAATAAAAACCAAAATAAAGTATAAGAAATACTTAAAATAAAAATGATCAAGGACTCGATCTATGATCAAGGTGTGTCACTCACCTAGATTTCATAAGTCAAATCATAAATCTAACAACAAATCTAAGAGTTAAGACAAAATGCATAAATTGAAGAATAAGGAAGAAATTAAGGAAAGCTTACTTCAATTAAGAAAAAGAATCACAAACTTGATGAAATTAAAATCAAAATTAAATCCAAGTGATGGTTTGAATTTTTCTTGAGCTTACAAACCCAAAGAAAAGTTTGAAAATAATATCTAAGAACCTGAGAGGATTTTAGCCCCCAAATTCATGCATGAACTGGGAGAATGAGAGACTTGAGAGCTATTGTGAGATACCTTACTTGAATTCGTCTTACATCTATTTATACTAGGTTTAATTAGGGGCAAATGGGTCAAATAAGTCTCAAAAGTTTGGATTTCCCGTGTTTGACCAAAATTAACCCCAAATAAGTCTCAAAAGCTAGGCTTTTGGCGTGGGCTGGCTCGAGCATGGGCAAGCTGTGCGCGGGGTTGGCTTGGCGCAGCATGGTGCTGGGAGCAGCTTTCGGCAGGCGTGGGTGCAACTTGGGCATGGCGTGCGCTGGAGACGGTGTTGGCATGCACGAGGGTGTGTGGCAGGCTAGCGTGTCATGGCGAGGTGAGGTGCACGGGCTGGCGCGCAGGCCGGGGAGGCATGGCGTACGGGCGGGCGTGCGGCGCAGGCTTGCCTTGGCGCACGGCAGCTTGCGCCAAGGTCCGGTTGGCGAGTCTTGGCGCAACTCGCCACATCTTGGCGACTATTCTAAAATGATTTAGTGTTTTGGAGCTCGTTCGTGGCGCGGATCTTGCGCCTCAATGCCTTGGCTCGAATCTAGGCGCCTCTTGGCATGAATTTAATCATTAAGCCACCTATGAAATAAGGATTTTTTGAACATAAAAACTCAAGAATCACTTAAACCTCACCAACGACGCACACATAAATTTCAAAATAATTAAAAAAAACTATAAACTAACGAAACTTGACTCAATACCACTATAAATAACACTAAACCCTAATTAAAAACACGAGAAAAATACCACAATTACATGCAAAATAGACGCTATGGATGCTCAAGGAAACCCTCGACCTCCCATCCTTAATGGAGAGAACTATTCTCTCTGAAAACAATGGATGAGGTGGCATATCAAGAATATTGATGAACGAGCATGGAGAACCATACTGGTTGGATGGAAAAAACCACGCATTATTGATGCGGATGGTGATTCCATCATCAAAAAAGAATAAGAGTGGACGACTGGTGAACTAGCCTTGTCGAATTGGAACTCCAAGACTATCAACACTCTCTGTAGCTATGTTGATTCAAGCTATTATAAAGTGATAAAAAAGTGCGAGTCAGCAAAAGATGCATGGGATGCGCTGCAGAGGGTGTGTGAAGAACTCATAGTGTCAAGAAATCAAGAATGAGGATGTTGACTGCTGCTTTTGAGTCTATGAGGATATATGAGAAAGAGTCCATCATGGACTATGCCATGAGACTCTCAGACATCTCCAACGAGTGCAAAGAACTTGGTGAAGGTGTGACTAACTCACATCTTGTGGGAAAGTTGTTGAGATCGATTTCAAAGAAATATAGCAACAAAGTGGTAGCTATTGAAGAAGCAAATGACACAGATGATCTAGACTTCGATGCATTGGTAGTCTCGCTCAAAACATTTGAGATGGAACATCTTGGCTCCAACTCAAAAGAAAAGAATGTTGCTCTAACTTCTGATGTTAACTCTGATGACGATGAAGATATTGATTGGAGAGAGCTACTAGAGAAGATTGAAAATACCATACTTGGAGAAGAAGAAGTGTCCCTTATTTCTCAACGGTTCAACAAACACTTGAAAAGTAAAACAACATTGGAGGGTCCTATTCAAAATTCAAGCCAGAGGCGCCAACACCAAAATCATCAAGGCGTACACTTGCCAAATTTTAGTCCTCATCTTCGGAGTCTAAGACCTCTAGTTCCACATAGCCTCTTAATGAAGTTCAATGTCATGAGTGTAAATGTTGGGGATATTATTTAAATGAATGTGCAAATACTTTAAGGAAGAAGAACTTGATTGCAAAAGAGTTCAATGAAGAGGACAGCGATTCTGACACTTCTAATATCGTTCCAACTTTGTTTGCTAACGTTGTGTGGGATGAAGACATTTGTGTTGGTAAAACCAAAATCAATACCTGTGCCTGAATGCAGAAATTGAGGGAACACTTGATAGATACGAGAAGTTGAAAATTGAGTATGAAGAATTATTTGCCAGCTGGCGTAATCAGCTGCTCAGAATCAAGTATCTTACGATCAAGATGGACAAACTGACTCACGAAAATGATGATCAACTGAATATAATTTTCCATTTGGAGTCGGCACTCACTAGAAAAGATGCTGAGCTAGACTAGGTGAAGGCTGATTTGAAGAAGATTCAAGAAACTCTCTCAAACCTCAACAAAGGTAAGGCTAAATTTGACGAAATTCTGGATTTGAGTGTCCCAGATTCATCGAAACATGGAATTGGATACAAGTCTGATCAACAAATGCCAGAATCAAGCCAAAAATTGGAGAAGATCAAACGCCACAAGAGGAGAAGAAAACAATACGTGTGTCATCATTGTGGTGAATAAGGTCACATCCGACCATTCTACTGGAAGATTGTTGCCAAATAAAATCAGTTTAAAAGGTTGAAGTTGACTGCTAAGTTCCGTGACAGTTTCCGTGTTCCTAACATCAAAACTGACATCAGACTGGGTCAAAAAGAACGAGATCCAATGCAATATGATCTATTCATCTCTGAAATCTCAAGTTCCTGGAGTTTGGCACTTCGACAGCGGATACTCTTAACATATGTGTATTATGCAAGCAACCATTACATAATATATATGTGTGTGTGTGTGTGTGTGTGTGTGTGTGTGTTAAGGTTGTCATTTAAAACAATCTTTGTCATTGTCAAGTTAATAATTTATTCTATTATCAATATTAAAAAAAAAAATACTTGTTATTTCATATTTTAATAGTAAATTTACAAAATGTGTAGATAGCATCAAAATATAAATAAGCTAATCGTAATATACAAGTATAATACTAATTATGAAAAAAACTCTTAAACCATACGATAAGATTTTTTAGAGATTTAGTTCGAGAAAAGTCAACAAGTCAATAAGTATTTTCTGTTCAAAATCTCTTCAATCCAAATATTATTTTGGATTTGGTGATCTCTAAATTCCGTGCACATCCCTATTCCCAACTATTCCAACACCATGTCACCAGATACAGAGATACGCTAAATATTTAAGCCAAATTCCAAAGATGTCTATTTTGTTATATTTCAATAAAATCAAATCTTAAATTATTTTTGAATGATCATACGGGATGACAGGTGGTTCAATAAAAGTCGCAAAGGGTACCACTTCCGCCCCTACAATACTTTTATTTTTTAAATATATTTTACATATATATTTCAATTGATTATTTAGATTTTCATACACTTAATATTATATTAACATATATACAATGATAATGAGACATTAGTAAAACAAAATGAATGATAAAGTAATTACAAATAAGCTAATCAATGTATAATAATTTATTTTCTTTGGTTTATTGTTATTTTTATTTAATTTTTAATTTTATATTTAGATTTTTAGAATAATATATTTGATTATTATTATTATTAATAATTGATATTTTAATTTAAAAATAAAGTTCATTTCAATGGGTCCACCGACCCACCCCATGTCCCATCATGGGTCGGTCCGACCCGACCCATTGCTATCCTATGTGGATTGGTTCATCGTTCAATATTTTGACTAATCGATCGGTTCTAGCAGTTAGAATAAAAAAGAAATCATAAATCAAGTACTCGGTCCATTAACACCCCTACCAATCATACAATACAACAAACTGTTAATATCAAAATTATACAAATATTATTAATATCACATTAATTTGTGCATCGCGCGATAAAAACATTCGTAGAATTAAACATACATGCATTAAACACAAAATAACTCAGTTGCTTAACAATCATGGGTTACGTGATATTTATTAAATGAAATATTAAAATATAAAAATATTTGTGATAATTATAAAGTCTTAATCTAAAAATAATAAATATTTCTAAAAAAATGCAAAAGATGTCGTATTCTCAACCTATGCATTGTACTTGTATCTAAGCACTAATTATTATTAAATACAGTGCAATTATCAGGGGCACGCTCTACCACTTTTTTATATTTTAATTTTAGGTTAGATTCTTTAATACTTTTATGGGTACTTCTACGGTGCCTTCACGGTACCATTCCTCACTTCATGGGGCTCAATAGTAGCCATTAGATCAAGTTTAGGTTTTTTTATATTAAAAGATCTAAGGTTGTAAATGCAGGAGGGGGGTGGAGGTATGGTACCTTGAAGGCACTGTAGACTTTTCCTACTTTTATTTATACTTAGGAAAAAACCAAAATATGTTAGTGTTTAATTACTATTTACTAATTATTATTATATAATTTCATAGTTTAATATTTATATTAATTTCGTTAATAATTTTTAGTTACATCCTTATAAAATTTCAAATAATTTCAACATGTGTTGCATTGTAGCGGTGTCTATAACTAATATTTATTAGTTAATAACAAATCATTTATATTTTTATCTTTAGATTGAATTCATTAATAATTTTAATTACATACATAAATTATCTTACAAATAACATATAATTTACTTGCTCAGAATATAGGAATTCTAAACACAAAATATATTTTAACTTTTATAAATACAACTTATTTAGATTATTTTTATAATTTTTTTTTCAATTAAGATGATCTTATATGTAATTTTTCTGTTTAATTAAGACAATAATTTAGAATTTCTTCTAGTTTTATATGACTTGTTTATATATTTATATTAGGAGAATAAAAGAAAATATTGAATTGCATAAAATAAAGAAAAACATTAAATTAAGCAACATAGAATTAAAGAAAAATATTAAATTGGGCAGATATTAAACTTGAATGACACATAAGCATGCAAAATAATAAAAAAAATAGGGTCATTGCCAAATACACTATAATGAATAAATTTTAATACTCTAAGTAATTATACAAATTGTCAAAAAGTCTAATTCTAAATATACATTTACAAGGTTACCTCTTATTAAAGTAATAATATTAATATAAATAATAAGTAATAATATCAATAACCATGATCACGACCACCACCCCACCCCTGCCGCTGGTTATTTTTCGGTGACATGGCGGAGGAAAGTTTTTCCGGCAAGTTTTTATTTTTTCGCCCATAAAATATAAAGTAAGAAATTTCGCTATAAAGTAAGAAATTAAAAATTCTCTTACTTTTCTGGATATATAGTTAAAAACTTTTTTACCTTTTGGGACATAAAATAAGATTTCTTTTCTTACTTTTTTGGATACAAAGTAAGAATTTTTCTTGCTATTTATGACATAAATTAAGAAATTTTCTTACTTTTTGGACGTAAATTAAGAAATATCTTTTGTTGTATTAAGTAAGAAATACATAACAATAACTTGATATCAAATAAGATTTTTTTTCTTTTTTTTTCTTTTTTGAAAAATCTCCCCTATATATTAATGCAAAATCCTCCTATCCTATGTGTCTGTTTCTCACGCTTCGTTAGCTTTGGAAAGAAACTTGGTGCTTGGGTGTCATCCGAGCCTAATATTAACCTAATTTAGTATTTTTCATTTTATTATATATTACCTAATTTAATAATTTCTTAATATTATATTTTGCCTAATTCAATATTTTTCTTTTATTACATGTTACCTACTATAATATTTTTTTAACATATTTTGCCCAATTCAATATCTTACTTTTATTTTTCTTTTATAAAAATATAAAAAATTTATATCTAATTAGAAATAATCTATATAAGTTGAATTAATTTTTTTTACAATAAAAGTTGAAATAATTTTATTATAATTCTAAATAGTTATTTAAGAAAAAAAAATATGAGTTATATAAAGTTATTACAAAAGGGAAATAAATATAAAAAATATAAACTTTTTTTAAATCTAATCCTAATATAATAAATTAAAAATAACATTAAAAATATATATGAAAAACTATTGTTATACGAAACAAAAAATAAAAACAAAGTGAAACAAAAAAGATAACATAATACTAATACTAATATAATAATAATAATAAATTATTATGCCTAAAAAGATAAATATTAAATATATTTTAAATCTCTTTATCTAATTCCAATATAATGCATTGATATACATATCATATCTATACGAACAAATTAGTATCTTACGCAAAAAANCATATATGACAAGTTAGATGCACGATATTTTTTCAATACAATTATTAGTATCTCATAAATTTTAATTTTTTATATTACATATTCATATGTAACACGCGGGTGTTGTATATTTTACATTATTCCAAACTCAATTTTCTACGGGTTTTCCAACTAATTTTGTGACTCAAAGTAAAATAAAATAAAAAACTTGAAAATTCTCTATTTTGAAAATCAGTCTTACTGTGATTAGAACAAATAATGTTCTTGATATATCACAACTAATTTTTAAAATTTAGATGTAAAATTTACTCATGGTAAAAAAAACTTTCAAGATTTTTAATTGTAAAAACCAGTATTACTGTAATTAAGACAATTAATGTTCTGATTTGTGTGTAAGAATTATTTGTTGTGAAAACAGAACAAATAATGTTACGATTTGTATGTACCATTTTCAATATTATTCTTTTGGTATTTTTAATGAATATTACTCTTTTCCAAATCCCGCATAATATGTGTGTCTGCTTTGCATGCTTCATTTGACAAATAAAAAGTCCTGGTATTTCGGTTCTTTAGATTTCATCTGAGCCTAATATCTACTTAATTTAATATTTTTCTTTCATCATGTCACACCTAATTGAGTCTTTTCATTTAATTATATTTTTCCTAATTTAATATATTCTTTATTATATTTTGTCTAATTCAATATTTTTTTTATTCTCTAATATAAAAATACAATTAAGTCATATAAAATTAGTAAAAAGATCTAAGTTAGTTATTTTAATTAAAATATAAATTACATAATATATAATTTTAATTCCAAAAATATATGAAATTATTAAATAAGTAGTGTTTATAATAAAAGTTAATATAATTTTAATTTTGTAATTTTAAATATTCTATATAGGTAAGTTAAGATTTATTTAAAATAATCTAAGTATGTAACTAAATATTATTAATGAACTAAATCTAACATAAAACCATAAAATTATATAATAATAATAATAATAGTTATTATTATTATTAAATATTGATTAGACATCGGTACAATGCGACACGAGTTGAGAGTATGGCATCCGTTTAGATTTTCAAAGTATGTAAGTAATATTATTAACGAATTTAATCTAAACATTAAAATACAAAATAACGTAATAATAATAATTAATAAACAGAGATTAGGCACGGGTTTAGAATGTGACTTCTTTTAAATTTTTATAAGTATGTAAATAAAATTATTAACGATTTGAATCTAAACATTAAAATAAAATTCTAATAATATAATAATTAATAAATAAATTAGACATGTACTAGACAAGGGTTGAGAATACATCATTTGAAATTTTTATTTTATATAAGAATTTTTAATTATCATAAATATTTTTTTTATATTTATTTTTTGATAAACCCGTGTAATACACGGGTATTAAACTAGTATATATATATATATATATATATATATATTTAAGATTAGGTTCAAATGAGATTCATGTCATTATATGTGAACCTATGGTTAATTATGGGTTTTAGATCTAATATATATGTTTATAAGTAAAAAAACGCATAACAATATTTGCATATCAAACAACAATTTTTTGTCATAAAGTAGGAAATTTTCTGTCATATAGATAAGATTTTTTCTGGTTCGGAAAAGAATTGTAAAAAGAAAGTAGCGGAAAAATGATTTCCGGTGGCCGGCGGTGGCAGTCTTCCTGCATCCCAATATAGTAATATTAATATTATATTATATTATTATTTACTTTTATTATTTTTATAGTAAGGATATTGCGATATTTTCATATTAGAATGTTGGATATTTAACAAGATTAAAGAAATACTTGACTTAAAATTGGTTCTAGAATTAATTGGCAATCGGAACTTATTTGGAAGATTATTTGATAATCTCCTCTAAAATTATATATGAAACGAAAAGTGCGAGTATGTTATATTAATATGAAGAATATAAATATTTACTGTGGGTTTCCATTTGCCATATGTTTAATTTAATGTGTCTCGTAACATAAGTTATAAATTCAAATTGTTGTATGATACGTGTATTTAAATATTACTACATTAAAAAGTATTATGATAATATAATATTAGACACGTACAATATATTTATAACCAGTGGCAGTGTATAAATACAAAAAGAATATCTCTAGCTTTTCATTTATACACATTCCATTAAAGTCATACCAGAAGAAGACATGTCCATGAATTAGAAACACATGTTGTGGTCCAAGGTTTTGATTTCAAATTAATATGATTAAATTCATGGACACCCATATAGTCTTTATCAGATAATTTCTCATTTGATGCATGTGACCCACCTAAGGTGTCCACTCTTAATGGTTATATTAGATATTTTTTAAATAATAAAAAACGAATAACTTATCCATCGAGAAATCAACTCACTATCATATGTTATTTGAAAACAACATTCATGGAATAGAAGAGGATATCTTGACCATTTTATGCCAGTTTGTAAAATTTTAAGTTATTTTTTGTATTTCCAATATTATTAGTATTGTACCCGTGCGTTGCACGATAATTTTTTATTTTATTTTATTTAAAATAAAAAAAATTGTTTAAAATATATTAAAATATTTAAATAAGTAATTGTATATATGTATACTTAAGTTATATATATCTCTGTGTGTGTGTATTTCGGTAAGAACCATCACTGGTTCTCACACTAGGGATGGTTTTACCATAACTGCTCCCTATATATAAATCATCTAAATATTATTTAAAAATCGAATAGTATTCAAAATGATATATCTTGATTCATAAAAGGATTGTTATTAGATGAAATATACTTTACAAATTATGATAAATTTCCTTATACACAACATTTTTAGTTTTATTACTATGTTTATTCTCAACATCGTCGGTCAATATTTGTAAACTTATACGATTGGTCACCCTTGATATAGCAACGTATAACTGACCATGGCTGAAAACAGGCTTCTTCAGGAAAACTACAACGTGAGAGAGATATTGTCCTTAAATTTTGTTGATCATCATAGCATATGACATGATCAGAGGAAATTGTCATCGTTGGAACTTGAAAGGGAACCTCGAATTGGATGGTGTGACAGTAATTCTAGGGATTAACAACAATTCACCTGCATTGCTTCCTTGAGAAGTATTAGCCTATACAATATGGCCGTCAAGTTAACAACTAACATTACACAACACAAGGGAATGATCGATATTTCTCAACAACATGAGTGGAATCCTAATTTTTAGTTTTATCTCATAGAGGCAATCTATAACATTTAATGGTATTTAGAAACTCTAGTGAGTGGACGCCCTACAATTTGTGAATGTTTGAATCAGATTTGCATGCATTATCAGAGTTAAAATATACTTCACATTCTCCATAATTTTATGACATCATATATTTATTAATCAAATCGACGACATCAAGTGTTGGGAAAATAATAGCCCAACCCTCCAAATAAGCGAAACATTCAGTAGTTTTTCCAAATTGTAGATATGTGCTTGCCACAATTGACAGAACATGGTCACCATCATCTTTCAATAATAGATAACTTAGATTTCAATTTGAACGATACCATCATTTGGTCTTCCAACTATTACATCTCCTATACTATTTATCAAGTTGAAAACTTTCTTTAACTTGACACAATTGGGATCTGAATTGTGATTTTACAGCACCACATTCTTGRWCTAMTTCAAAACTATGTAATRAGTCYATAAATGYGAATATTTGATCACTGTGTGAACTATGTCTGGTCTAATAMTTTTTGRAACAACCGRCAAAATTTGATGAAAATCTCCACCAAAAATTATTATTTTGTTACCAAATGGAAGTTGTGTATTAGAATTATTTTGCATTGTCATCACGTTTTTCAATGTTTTGTCCAGAGTTTCAAAATAATGCTCATGCATCATTGGAGTTTCGTCACAAATAATGGCATGCGCATCCACCATTAATTTTGCAAGTGGAGTACCAGTAATGATCAAAATCTTGGTGGATATTAAAAGTAACCCTAAATCTAGAATGCCCAGTTCTTCCTTTCGAAGAAGAAGAAAAGTTATGTCATTAGATACTACATTAAGAATAATTTCACTATTAGATTTAACAGTTGTAGAAAGCATCATCTATGTTTATAGATGAGAAATACACCACTCTTGGTTAAATATATTGCATCCATTACTTTATCAATTTTGGCGGAATATAGTAAATTCGTACTAATGAAAATAAATCTAGTTTCCTAGGTGTCAATTCTTTTGTTTTTTAGTACTAAATTTTTTTTTAGGAAACTGAACATAAGGCAAACTCCCTGCTTCCAGATTTTTCTTATTTATCTCGAACCAACCTAAAATATGCTATGATTTTTTTTACTTGCGTGATCATTATCATTATACAATACATTATGCTCTTCTGGAAGATAAAAACTCAAACACATAATAGGTGGAGTTTTATACTGAATTTCATAAACTAATATTCTCCACGCCACTTCGCGTGAAAAAATGTATTGACAATCATAATACATGTTGATCTCATCAATATTTTTATCCTCTACATCCTCACATTTGTTCTGATATAATGTTATAGTGAACCTATAGTTATATTTATTACCCTATTTAAATAAATACTTGATAGATCTAAATTGGTTACACTATTTAACATATAAATAAGCTACACAATTCAGTATAGAAAAAAGTTATGTGAAACGACCTCTGGAGAACCGCTAGTAAATGTCGTGGGCAAGACAACATGTGAACCAACCAACTGCCTCACCTCATAACACTACATCAACAATCCTACTGTAAATCTCACTTCATGATTTTTTTGATGAGTTTTAACGTACCAAAATTTTGAAGATTCAATAATCGTATATGCATCAATTATGAGTTTTTGTGTGAGTCACCGACTATATAGAATAGTGAGTATCTCCGTGCCTCTTTCATGCAATCGGTGAGAAAAGAACTTCATTTGGATCACATATTGTTTATCCTTGCCTTTAGGTTTTTGAGGTTTGGAAAAAGAAATGTCTTCCCTGTGGTTGTCTTCACCACATGAAAATAGTAATGGATAGTGTAGGGCAACGTACAAAGGATGCAACTCGTTGATACATTTCAAATTACCAGATCTCTTTTCTACTGCAATTATCATACTACCACTTTGTGGATCAATATCACCAACAACTAATAGACAATTAGTTGATATTTTTACGAATCTATTATAGTTGATGCCACAGTGTTCATTCCACTCGATGCTGGTTTCGCACTTGTATTATTTTACATGATTACTAAGATAGTAACAAATACATTATTTTAAGATATCAATTCAAATCAAAAGTACTGAATCGTAATAATATTTGATAAATAACATGTTGATAGCTAATTAAACAAATACTACATTGTATTGCATTGTGCAATTTTGCATATTTTAATTAAAAAAGTGGTAAAATTATTTTTGAGAAAAAGTGACAAATTTGATATTGTTGTACTCATAATAAAAATAAAATAACACACACACTCGGCCGAGTCGAACCGCGGCCTGATCCCAATCGCCAACACCACAGTGTGAGGAAGCGGGCCGTGGGGGCGGTGGTCGGCGGAGATACGCGACCAGATAGGGCGCGCTGCCGCCACTGGCTGGCACGTTCGACACGCCGGAGGCGGCGGCGTGTGCTTACGATGTGGCGGTGGAAGCGGCTGCGGGGAAACGCTCGCCGACCAGTTCCTCTTCGAGAATTTCAGATTGAGAGGTGGCGGCGGACGACGACGAAGAAGTAAAGTCGAGGCGCGACGATGCCAAAACGGCGGCGTTTTCTGATCGATTCACCGGGTCTTCTCGGGAATCCGGCGACAACGACGCCAAAATGGGCCTCCGCCGCTGCGCGACGTTCGAGTGATGGAGAGGTTGCCGATCTTCTGCGCCCGGTTCACCGCCGACGACCGATGGGGAGGGGTAACGCGCCGCCGATTCTGACTGGAGAAGGAAGGAGATTTGCAGAGAGGGTTATGACCGAATTTCTGGGGAAAGGAGAGAAAACGGGACTGAGAAAGTGGAAAACGGGGGAGAAAAGAAGGAAGAAGGGCTGGACGAATTAGGTTTTGGAGATTTGGTATTTAATCTGATTAAAGCATTTGTAAAAATACATAAATACCCTTCTCCTTCCATATATATAATTTAATGAATTTAAAAAATAGAAAAAATCTGGTCCACACATATTATTAGATCTAAGGTCAGGATTGGTCCCTAGGTTCGCATATATTGACGTGGTTCTCATTTGAACCTAATCCTATATATATATATATATATGTCTCTCTCTCTTCTCTCTCTCTCTCTCTGTGTGTGTGT
>BMAC01000024.1:752728-805012 GCA_014905375.1 Phtheirospermum japonicum | reverse complement strand
CCAGGAATATCTGATGCTTTCCTGGCGGCCAAGCCGTCAGCATTCCTGGCGGGTTTACCCGCCAGTAAATCCTGGCGGGAACAACCGCCAGTATTTACTGGCGGGTCTACCCGCTAGGATATACTGGCGGTTTGTTCCCCGCCAGGATTTACTGGCGGTTGTTCCCGCCAGGATTTACTGGCGGGTTGGCAACAAATAAAATAATAAACAAATTTTAGATAAAATTTAATTAATTAATAATTAAATTAAAAATAATAAACAAATAAAATTTTAGAGATAATCCAAAATAAATAATCCACTAATAAAAAAATCAAAACAAATCATTCAATGACTAAAAATCAATTCATCAATCGAATGTATAAAAATCCTGAACTATCCATCCACATCTAAATATGACCACCATCCGGATCAGGGGGAGGCTGACGAGCCATGGCCCGAGCAACAGCTTCTTCAATCTGCTGACGGAGCGTCAACTGGGTACGCTTCTGCTCCTCACGGATCCGCTGAATCTCTAGCGCCTGCTCATCGCGGATCCGCTGAAGCTGCTCAAGCTGCTCCTGCTGGGACTGCACCTGCGTCTGGAGCCTATGAACATCGGCGGTGGAGGTGGAAGAAGTACTGCAGTTCTCCATCCACTACTCTTCGCTATTAGTCCGTTCACATGTTCTGCATTTTCATCGGTTACCTTCAGAAGTCCTAGCCGTTCAATTTTGGCCAAAATCTCTGTTCCAGAACGCACGTGCGGCGGTAGCGCTTCAACCTTTCTATTTTTCCTAAAATGTTTTTTATCTTTACAAAGTCGATGATCACATTCTAGAAACTTACGATGGTTATCAAACCATGATTGTTTCATGCTCTTTTTCAGGGTAAACGCGTCTGAATGCTCCATGCAATACGGACAAGCCATTCGACTGGACGTGCTCCAACCAGACAACATCGAGTATGCAGGAAAGTCGCTGATGGTCCACATAAGGGCCGCTCGCATCTGAAAGTTCTGTTTTTTAGATACATCGTACGAGACAGCACCGTCGGACCACAACTGCTTGAGCTCCTCAATCAATAGTTGTAGAAAAACGTCTAACTTATCTTTGGGGTTTTGTGGCCCCGGGACGAGAACGCCGAGAAACATATACTGCTCTTTCATGCACATCCAGGGAGGTAAATTGTATGGTGTGACAATCACCGGCCATGAAGAGTATTGTTTTCCGAAACTTCCAAAAGGTTGAAATCCGTCTGTACAAAGACCTAATCTTACGTTTCGAGTTTCAGCTGCGAACTCTGGATGAGTTTGATCGAAGTGCCTCCAAGCCTCAGAATCTGACGGGTGGTGCATGMCACCATCCTCTACCATATGTTCTGCATGCCACCGCATATCATTTGCCATTGTTTTAGATGCGTACAACCTCTGCAGGCGGGGCGTTAGAGGAAAATAAAACATCCTCTTATACGGAACTAAGTTGGACTTGCGCCGTTTAGTTTGTCCCTTCTTCGCGGGTTTGAACCGTGGATGGTCACAAAACTTGCACTTATCCAGATTCAAATCATCCTTCCAATAAATCATGCAGTTCTTGACACAACAATCTATCTTCTCTACCGGTAACCCTATACCTCTCAACAACTTCTTACTTTCGTAGAAATTATCTGCAACATTGTTGTCTTCTGGAACGATCTCTTTGATTAAATCAATAAATTGATCATAACATTTCTGAGAAATGCCATGCTCCGATCTAAGGACAATCGATTGTGTTTCTCGCAACCGGGATACAAAGGTGTTTTTGCAGCTTTTAGAATATCGAAAAATTTCTTCGCCTCAGGATTAGGTGATTCATCCAACTCAATGTCATTCATGTCGAAATTAGGACCGACAACATCTCGCACCATATCGACGTACGCATTTGATGATGATCCCCCAATTTCAATATCAGCAGGCGATGAGACGTTATTTGTTTCCCCGTGATGAGTCCAAATGTAGTAATCAGCAATGAACCCTTTGGTAAGTCCTATAACTAGAGTTCCTACACTTAGTTCGTGAGCAAGGGCATTTTAGCTTATCACCGTCTCTCTCTGCAGAATCATGAGTGAGTGCAAATTGTACGAAACTATCTACACCGGCCACGAACGCCGGATTTAGAAATTCGGAAATATTCCTTTTGTACATCCAACTACGATCATCAGCCATCCTAAGATTTTTCAGAATTAAAGAAGGTGGCAAAATTTTGGCAGCAATACGAGAAGAATTGTAATTGGTAAGGCTTCTATCCCATTCAAGAAGGTGACGTTTAGTAGTGTGTATTATCTTAAAATATGCATTTTTCTTAGAATCAAAATTTCGGCAGCATCTCCCCTTAGTTCTCGTAGTGCATGTATATTTCAGTGCACCCGAGAACAATTAGAGAGATGCAGAAACCGAAATTTTTTAAAAAAATAAAAATATACACATAAGATAACCATACTACAAGTCACATTCTCAAACTGTCCAAAAATGGGACAATTCGAAATTTAGTATCAAACTCTATATTTGATACTAAATCTCAAACGGGTCTAAGGAATATTGGAATAATTCGAAACTTAGTTTCAAATTTTTTTATATGATATTAATTCTGAAACAAGTGATTTATATGCATCGCGTCACTTCGCCAAGGTTCCAAATAAGCAATTACCACCGTCACATTTTTTTAAAAATATTTTGAAAACTTAAATAAAATCCCGTGACACCCTATCACGTTTTTAAAAATAAGATTTGAAAACCCGCTATTGGAGGGACAAAACCTTCCGGCCGGCGCCGTAACCCACGTCAACATCCGACGGTATACAACCAACAACACCAATAATAATATTATATATAAACAAAATTAAACCCGGCCGATCACCACGGCCTCCCATGCATGAACAAATATATATACAATTTTTTTAAATCCCGGCCGATCACCACGGCCTCCCATGCATGAACAATATATACACAATATAATGGGTGAATAAACCCTAAATTTGAAAGCAAACCCTAATAATCTAATGATAAATCCTAATACAAGATTGCTTCTAGCTAGGTAGATTCTGAAGTAGACACGTTGTCTATAAAGAGCCACACAACACTTGAATACAGGTCATCGCTTTTCTCGACCACCCTCACCATGTCTGCTCCAAATACGTTGTCTGAATTAAGTATATTTGGAGCCGAAATGGGGAGGGCGTTTGAGGAGGACAATCTCTGTACGGGTGCTGTGTGCTACTCTTTATAGACAAGTGTACTCCAGAATCTACACAAGCTTAATTATTCCTAAATTGGCCCCTAATTGTGTAATTATTACTAAATTGGACTCTAATTAATTGATTGTTCCTAAATGAAACCCTAATTTCAAATTAAACTAAATTAAATCCTAATTACAAATTATACCCTACACGTCAACATCCGACGGTATACAACCAACAACACCAATGACAATATTAAATCAACCAACAACCAGCAACACCAATGACAATATTATATATAAACAAAATTAAACCCTGGCCGATCACTAAATTGGCCCCTATTAATTGATTATTCCTAAATTGAATCCTAATTATGTAATAATTACTAAAATGGCCCTAATTAATTGATTATTCCTAAATTGGACCCTAATTAGGTAATTATAAATAAATTGGCCCCTAATTAATTGATTATTCCTAAATTGAACCCTAATTAATTGATTATTCCTAAATTGAACCCTAATTATATCATTATTACTAAATTGAACCCTAATTATGTAATTGTTACTAAATTGACCCTAATTAAAACTAATCCTAAAACTAACACTAAAGTTATTTCTAAAACTAACCCTAAATTGAACCCTAATTCTAAAATTAACCATAAAACCTAAATTAAAACCCTAAATTGATCTATAATTACAAATTAAAAACAAAATTAATACATAAAAATAATATAAAAAATTAAAAAAAAACTTACATTGGGGCTGCGGACGGGCGGTGACGGGCGGCGAGCGGCGGGTGGCGATGGCTGGGCTGGAGCGGCGAGCGGCTGGGGCTGGAAGCTGGAGCGGCGAGCGGCCGGGGCTGGGGCTGGGGCTGGAGCGGCGAGCGGCTGGGGCTGGGGCGGCGAGCGGCTGGGCTGGGGCTGGGCGACGAGCGGCTGGGGCGGCGGCTGGACACGTTGGCGGCGGCTGGACGCGGTGGCGGGGAAAGAAGGAAAGAAGAGAAAGAAGAGAAGGAGAAAAAGTGAGGCGGAGGAAGGGGGCTGGGCCGAATTTTAGGTTAAAATCCTGACGGCCATAGGCCGCCAGGAACGCTGGCGGCTACGCCGTCAGCGTATATATTTATTTTTTTTAAAAATATATGCTGACGGGTTGACCGTCAGGATCCTTACGGTCATGACCGTCAGCGTATATATATATATTTTTTAATTAAAACTTATATCCTGACGGTCAGAACCGTCAGGATCCTGACGGCCATGGCCGTCAGCGATGCCAAAATGATATACTGACGGGTTATGCCCGTCAGTATAATAAAGAGGGATAAACTCCCGCTTATTCGCTGACGGTTTACTGGCGGCCTCTTTTGCTGGCGGCCATGGCCGTCAGTAAAGCCGCCAGCATTGTTTTCCGCCAGTAAGTCCGCCAGCATTCCTGGCGGCTTTTTGGCCGCCAGGAAATCCGCCAGTAATGCCGGATTTTTTTGTAGTGCACCACCGCAAGGTTTATTTTGTTTAATTAATTATTTATATATATAATTTTGAATTTAGTTGGTTATTATTGGGATTTATTAGTTATTTTATAATTAGAGTTTAATTTAGGTATTATTGTATAATTAGGGTATAATTTAGGCATTATTGATAGTTAGGGTTCAATTTAAGGGTTTTGTATAATTATATTTTAATTGAGTTATTATTTTATAATTATTATTAATTTAGGGGGTTTTGTATAATTAATATTTATTTTAGATATTATTATATAAACATGGTATAGTTTAGGGATTCTTTTATAATTAGGGTTTAGTTTAGATATTATTGTATAATTAAAGTTTAATTTAGGTATATTTGTATAATTAAGGTTTAATTGAGATATTATCATATAGTTATCATCAATTTAGTGTCTTTTTATATAATTAGGGCTTAATTTAGGAATTATTATAGAATTAGGGTATAATTTAGGGGGGTTTTGTATAACTAAGGTTTAATTTAGGTGTTTTTGTATAATTATAGTTTAATATAGGAGTTTTTATATAAGTAAGGTTTAATTGAGGTATTATTGTATAATTATCCTTAATTTAGAGTTTTTTGTACAATTAGTGTTCAATTTACAAATTATTATATAGTTAGGGTATAATTTAGATTTTTTTTATATAATTAGGGCTTAATTTAGGAATTATTATATAATTAAGGTATAATTTAGGGGGTTTGTTATAATTAAGGTTTAATTTAGAAATTATTATATAATTATGGTATAATTTAGGGGTTTTTGTATAATTATGATTTAATTTTGGTATTTTTGTATAATTAGAGTTTAATTAAGGGGTTTTATCTAATTAAGATTTAATTGAGATTTTATTTATGTATTTTTGTATAATTAGAGTTTAATTAAGGGGTTTTTGTGCAATTAAAGTTTAATTGAGATTTTATTGTATAATTATCGTTAATTTGGTGGTTTTGAAATGCCGTGGTGATCAGCAAGTTGTGTTTAATTAATATTTATATTTTGATATACATGTTGTGATTGGTCTGTGTTGTGATTGGTTGGGGTTGACGTCGGTGATGACGTGGTGTACGGTGCCGGCCGGGAGGTTTCGTCCCTCCAATAAGGAATTTTATTTTTTTTTTCAAAATGTGATGGTGGTTTTAAAAAGTGCGTGGTGGTTTTTTTTTAATGCGGTGAAGATCGGAAAGTGAATATTTTGTTTGATTGAGATTGAGATTAATTAATGTTTTTGTAGTTGCACTAATTATTACACTGTTTGTTTGATTGATAGCTGCTTGGTGCAACTTATGAATGAAGTTGAATTTATAACTCCAGGCGAGCGAGTGTGCACATCAGGACCAGCTCCAGGCCATGCGCGAGGAGCATGCACGTCAGTAGCTCCAGTACGAGGCGGTTCTCCGTGATCGGGTGATGCAGTAAGTCACCGCAGCGATGGCAGCGCGACGTCAACGACCGTCCTCTGATGCTCCAGCTGGTGCTGGTGCTGCTGCTGATGATGATGATGCTTCTGCGTTTTAGTTGATTTAGAAACAAATAATATTTATATTTGGTACTTTATTTATATTTTATACATTATACGGTAAAATTATTAATTAATTATATTTTATTTTTAATTTGATATTTTTTGGGAAATATAAATTAGTATTCGTATTGAATTATTGATTTGTGAAACAAATACATGTAAAAGTATAAATAAAATAAAATTTAAAAATGCTGACGGGTTGGGCCCGTCGGCATCATTTGAAAAACGTTGACGTGTAAAGCCTGTCAGCTTATGCTGAGGGCATATACCCTTCAACATTATCTGAGTTTGCTAACGGGTAAGGTCCGTCAGCATTTGCTGATGGGATTAACCAACCCGTCAGCATTTGCTTACGGGTATCAAATTATGGTCGGGGGCTTTGCTGACGGTACATACCCATCAGCATGCCGTCAGTATTTGCTGATGGCTTGATTAATCCCCTCAGTATAGCATTTGCTGACACCAAAAATGCTGACGGGGGTGACCCGTCAGCAAACTGATGCTGACGGGTTTGCTGACTGATCACACCCGTCAGCATTCGCCAATTTTTTGACGTGTGTCACATTTCTTATATACGATGTCATGAGTACAAGGTTTGGACCACAAAAAATCAAGATTGTACCCCGAACTTCCTAATCGAATTGACCTGCAAAAAACCTAAACCTTATAATCTAGACGTAACTCTATAACAATCAAGTTAAAAACGTATATATATTGAATAAAATAGCATAATAGTAAGAGAAATTATTCAATTTATACTTTAGACCGAGGCTTGTATCTTTGTATAGACTTTAGGGTACGTATTTTTCAAGGACTAAGAATTCCGTCTATTGTGGGCCAGAATTAGGAAAGCAACCTAATTAGCATTCTAGTTTCCTTATTCGGATGAGATTCAATTGTATTTCTAAACATAAGAGATATTATTAACAAAATATGAGATTAAGTGTAAAGAACTTCTAGAATCAACGAGATCTCTATAACTTTCAAAACCAATTAGGTCTTTAGAACCTTCTAGCATATTTCGATACGGTGCTGAAGCCAACCATCCTAATTTTGTGGTGCTCTGCTCAATCGAGCTAGCTCTAGCACATAAAATAAACCAACCTATATTCACTAGTCCAATAACCTTTAGAATGATATTAACAATCAAGTTTGTTAATACGTCACTTCTATAAAATTCCACAGTTATGGGCCAGAATTAGGAAACCAACCTAATAAGCATTCTAGTTTCCTTATTCGGATGAGATTCAGATATATTTCTAAACATAAGAGATATTATTAACAAAATATGAGATTAAGTGCAAAGAACCTTCAGAATCAACTAGATGTCTAGAACCTTCAAAACCAACTAGGTCTTTAGAACCTTGTAGCGTATTTCGATACGCTGTTGAAGCCATCCCAACTTTATGGTGCTCTTCACAATTGAGCTAGCTCTAGCTCATAAAATAGACAAATATATATTCACTAGTCCAATGACCTTTAGAATGATATTACTCCCGACCTAACCTCAAAGTCCAAACAACCTCTAAAAAAATCATCTCTCTAAAAATGGGGTTTACCCCTACCATCAGAATTGGTCCAAATCCTTAATACACAATAATTCGAGCAAAATGGATGCTACGTCAATACTATATGATTTGAAACCTTTGGCAGACGATCTCTTTACCGCTAAATCCATGGATTTGTCACTCTACTGAGACAATCTTCCTGTTGTTAGGGGAGATGAGAAAAAGTATTTTCTAAACGAAACGACATGAATTATTTCACACATTGTCTCATTCCAATCCCCGTATTTATAATGTAAAGTGAAAGTGAAGTAAAATGAACAACTAATCTTCAAAGTATAGTAGACTCGATTTCTAAAGCATTGAGATCATATATGCCAGCTGCAAATGTATTTGTAAGGTTAAAAGTCCCCATAAGGGGCAAAATGCCGCATATTGAGGCATTGCAACCATACTTAGTGGTGTTGTATTGAGGTTGTGACTCTCAAAAGGAACAGGGAGAGGCCAATTGGTTCGATCAATACCCGCCAAAGGAATAAGAGGTAGGTAAGAGACAACCTTAATTGATCATCAATGAAGATAACTCCTCTCATGAGATTATCTCTGGTTATACTTAAGTCACTGAACCATTACTGGAGGACACTCCGATGTTTAACATGATTCCAGAGAATAAAAAAATTTCAATATACTATGAGAGTTTATATGAGATGATGAAAATATTTTCCACACACATTGGTGATATATACACAATTGCTCAAGGAATCATAGAGCACGATGATATTGAACCACGCTCTATTGAAATGTCAACAAAGAGCAAATTGGCCTAAATGTAAATAATCAAATCTAGGTAGAACCAAATTTACTAACAACAAGACAGATATTTAATCTGGTAGTACTAGCCTCGCCAAGTGTAAAACTTGTAGGACATAAACAAAGTTTTGTCAGAAAGCGTAATGAGAAAAATAAAGTCATGAGATGCAAATCTAGACTTGAAGCACAAAGTTCCTCACTACGCCCTGAAATCGACTATGGGGTTATATACTTTCCCATAATAGATGTTATGACTCTAAAGAATGAGAATGAAAATTATACTTATGGTTACATCACATCTCTGTGGGGATCATGATTTAGAGATATATACAAAAGTGCTTGTTGGCCTTTCATTGACAAGGCAAATGATTTTAAGCCAGTGAGTGCATTTGAAATTAATTTAATTTCTCACTTTATGGATTAAAGAAATCCAGGCGGATGTGGTATAACCGTCTAAGTGACTACTTGATTGGAAAAAGATAATCTATAATAAGTTTCGAACTTATAATTGTATCTATATATGTCGATAGTATGAATTTAATATGCACTCTTACTGAAATAAGAGAAACCACTAGCTACTTGAATTTTTAATTTGAGATAATGAATTATGGGAAAAATCGGTCATGTCAAGGCTTTAAACTAAAACTCGAGTTTGGGGAATACTAAATTCTACAATTTGTATCTATCCAAAAGATATAAGGAAAGATAAATTTCGTCACTAGAATGACGAAGAACTGGTGGGAGCTGAAATTCTTTACCTATGTACAATATGCGCATTACTGTACCATTACTAACACTTGACCAAACATTACTTGTAGGCTACGTGAAATGTGATAATCATATCACCACAACTCTTCTACAACCAACAATTACGAACTTTCTCAAGAGTCAAGTAAATCGAGGAAGTGGAGACTTTCAAAATTCTCTTTATAGATGTACATATCCGGGAGAGGTGTGGACTTAAGTGTGAGTCTCAATATAGGTGTGCTGTACTCTTTTTTCTTATACCAAGTTTTATTTTTTCCTATTGAGTTTTGTTACTTGAAAAGATTTTAAACCCACAACTCGATTCATAGAAGAAGGGCCCAATTTCGAAGGGTTACTGACCTTAACAGACGAAAGGGGAGGGGCGGAAGAAGATCTCTACGTACTTGTTCCAGTCCARGACAAGTGAGATCTTCCGGTCTGCGTGCGTGGGAGCAGCTCAAACAAAGAAGTGTCTGGTTCGGTCTGAATTCAGGCACAACCTGGTTTTTTTCCAAAGAATTAAAAGAGCTTTCATTCCTAAATTGAGGCAATAATGAAAGCATCATTTCACCCTTTGACATGACACAAGGATCAGTGTTGAAGGAAAACACAAGTAGTGTGCCTTCGTCAACAAGTACTAATGAGTGATAATTTAGGTATTTATTTATCTTTATGATACCCTATATAAAATGAGTCTTTGATAAATAAGAGAACTCTAATTCTACCGTCTCTTTTATGTCTTTTTCTTTTCTAATTTTTTCTTTTACAGTCCTAAGCTTTTCTACACTATTTTAGAATGCATTTCATACTTATATCCATGTTATAAAATCACAGCAACTCGAATTCATGCACTACTTGATTGAACTTTTTGAAAAAATTTATAGCTTATTCACTTTTAATAAGTTAATTAAATTGTTAACTAATGACTCCCAACAGGCTCAAATTGTAGCTTTTATTCCAATAATCTATCAGCTTATTTAAAAAGAATATCTATTTTTATCTATTTATATTGTAACAAATATTTTATTTTATAAACTAACACATTATTTGATACGGAAATGTTGTTTTTAGCTGTAAGGAAAATTTTATTTACTAATATAATTGTTTTTCTTTTCATTTTTATATATTTTCTTAAAATTTATTTTATGAAGTCTTTATTTATTATCATAACTTTATTTTATATTTTTCTTGCCTTTTATGATAATTTTTTAATGTTGATGAATCAACCTTTTATTAGCTAATTTATCAAGTAGTAATTTAAAATTAATTATCAGCTACCACCATCAATTACTCTCTCCCTGTTATTTTACCTATTGCATATTTTTTTTTTTCTCATTCTGTCTGCGATATTTACATTTACAAGAGAGAATTAATGTTATTTTTTTTTTTTTTTAAATAAGAATTTAATGTTACTAATTTTACCCCTCTATTTGTTATTTCATAATTCTTGTTTTTAAACAAGATAATATTATGATTATTTGATACCTATAATTATAACATCAATCATATTTTTAATATACGTAAAATAGTCAAATACAACAGATAAAATAGGACAAAAAGAGTACTATCAATCTTATCAACTTATTACCAGCTCAGCCCTGCATTAACCCATTTTTTTCATGTGAATGACAAAGTTAACACTTCATCTGCTAATTCATCTTTGATAGTAATGTGCTAATTCATCTTTGATAGTAATGCAACTAATTGCAATTAAAATGGTGAGAATGGGATAGACTTTTAAATACCATAAAACATTTTATATTTATTTAGCATTTATAAATTAGCCTTCTTGAAAATTATTTTTCAAAAGTTTTTGGGAACTGAAATATTATTTCTAATCGTTGGATTTAGGAGAATGGATTAGGACCACACACACAACACATGCGCGCGCGCATATATATATATATATAAACTTGAATAAATTTAATAAATACTTATTTTTTTAATTAATTTATTTGGCTTATTAATTCCAATATTACTCCATTGTAACTTGAAATTGCAATGTAATATTTTAATCTACGTATGAGTAGTCCATTGAAATACGCATAATCCATTGAAATACGCATTGCCTTATAGATTCATAATTGAAGGTACGAATATCCTTAAACATATTTAATTAGTATTTAGGTACATTAGATAATAAATAAATATAAAACATCTTATAAGTACATTAACTATAACGTTTAGACAGATCTTGTAAAAGATAAATATTAATTAGTATATAAGTATATTACATAACATACAAAATATATATATATATATATATATATATTGATATATAATTTAAAACTACTAGTCACACACACATTATATATATATATATATATATATATATATATATATATATATACTATATAAAAGATAAAATGCACATAATTATAATACACAACAGATTCCACATTGCAAGGTATAACTTTAGTGAGGCTATAACAAAAACTAATGAATAAAAAGGTTATTATTGGACATAAAAAGATCATATTTGACGTCATATTAAACTGTGAATTAATTCTAAAGAAATAAAAAATAATAGTAAGTGTAGCAAAGTACAAGAGTAAGGACAAAAGGGACAACTCATGGTGGTATTATGGCAAAGATATTTTTTTAGTTCGTAAGTTACTTCTTTTTGACATTTAGGTTTTGATATTATTTTTTTGTAAGTGGCCACATCAACTTCCAATAAAGATGACTTGTTTTAGGCGGTCATTGGACTAAAAATCAGCATTTATTCCACTTAGTGTACTAATTTTCAAGTGTGATCCAAAATCGGACTAAAAGTCAAATAGTGGTCACTTACTGGATTAAAAAAATAATTGTAGGTTTTTTGCGAGTAAGTGTAATTAGGAGGCAATTGTCAAAAAAAAAAAAAAGAAGATATAGGTAAAAATAAAAATGAAATGTCTGGGAGAAAAATCTCTATTTATTTTTATTTTTAATTTTAGATTGTAAGTTTTTATTTTATTCTATTGCTTATTTATAACTTGTAGGTTTTTATTCTATTGTTTATTTATCAAAATGTTCAAAAACATGAGTTTTGTTCGAGAAATCAGAGACGAACACCCCTATTTTGCATTTATTTTTTACCTTTTACAGCCTAGATCCGTCACTTACCTTTCACCACCACCAACGTTTTTTCTTCTTCCTATTTGGCGGTGGCACAATGACGACAGCTATGGCGGTGGCGACGACGGTGTGATGGACGACGCTAATGGAAGAGTTGGAGTGGTGGTGGAGGGTTGAAGAAGATTATATATTTTGGGTATTTAGTATTTGTGGGATAATTTTGACATTTTTGTTGAATCTTTTTATGGGGTGAACTCCTAAATAAACGGGGTGCGTATATTCGCTCTCTAAAACAAATTAAATGTAAATAACTCCACTTTTATATATTATGAAATAATTTTTCGCAGAATACATTATACGTTTAATGATAGTTTAACTTATTATCATCACACATACCAATAGTTTTAAACTCAGAAAAATCATTTTTTTAGTCCGGTAAATGTCTACTCTTTGACTTTTAGTCTGGTTTTGGATCACACTTGAAAATTAGTCCACTAAGTAGACTAAATGCTGATTTTTGGTCCAGTGACCTTCAGTTTTCGATTTTTTTGTAAGTGGCCACGTCAGCTTCCGGTAAAGATGACCTGCTCTAGGCGGTCAGTGGACCAAAAATCAGCATTTAGTCCAATTAGTGGACTAATTTTCAAGTGTGACCAAAAATCGGACTAAATATCTAAGAGTGGTCACTTAACGGACTAAAAAAAATATTTTTGTCGTGGTATTACTGATCAAGTTAGAGTGAATATATAAAACTAGTGTAAAACCCGCGATTTTCGCGGCCAAATTTAAGAAATGCAGAAAAAAAATGTAAAATTTATCAACAATAATTATTAAGTTCAAAGTGTGAATAATAAATTAAAAAAAAAAAAAATTGTTCCTTTCATATATTTAATTTTGTGATATTCATGAAAACTACCCTCGAGGTTTGGTGTTTTCAAGATCGAATGTCACAACATATGGATGTAAAGATTTTTAATCATCAAGATATATTATTTTCAAATTGTGCCTTCATGAATACAGGCTGGACTATTCATCAACATATGAATCCCGAGGATCGGGATTCAATTTTTTTTTAAGTTTGCAAACTCTTTAACTTAAAAAACATTGGAAGGAAGCTCCTACAAACACTTAAAGTGCAAAAGATAAGATTCCAAGTCTTTACCACAGCTAATATAAAAGTCAGCAGCAATGTTAAGTGGCTCCCATTACATCTCAAATATTCACCATTCAAATGGTGTTAAAATAAAATCCAATATTTTCTTAAATAGCTAGCTAAGATTGGCCATATGGGGAGTTAACATCCATTTACTCCTCTATGCGGATTTATTCATATATCCACCGTTGTACCTGAAAACCAAACATTGAAGTATTTATATAGGATATTTACAAAAAGCACCCCTAATGTTTAGGGTATTTACAAAAAAAACCTTTTGAGATTTTATGTCGTCTTACTTTCAAAAACTAATATTGTAATAGCCCCTTTAAAACTAAGACGGAGTCGACCCTAATAGGGTTTTTTTTCGTAAGTTTGAGACTTTTTATGAGGCTTTTTGTAAATACTCCAAATTTCAAGGGTAGTTTTTATAATTATTTCTATTTATAACGGTGAAACCTTTAGTTCCTATAGTTCATGAATGAAGCAGGGGAGTCTAAAATACCAGACAAAATCTGGCCCATCGTCGAAAATGATTGACGAACCCATCATAGAATTTGAAGTCGCTATGTGGAGTAAGAATTCAAGCGAAATAAAGAAGAACATGTCTGTAAGCATGCTTTTCACCAGAATCATATTTCCTTGGCACAACACAATTGTTTTCCTTGATATATGTACATGGATGACTACAAGCAGTGGCCAAAAATCCAAATATGATACTTGCACCTGAATCGTCGCCAGACCAAAAAATAAAAAAAATAAAAGGGAAAAAAACTCTTTGCCACTTGTACTTGTAGCGTTTTTATGATTTGCAACCTAATATTTTTTTGTTGTTATTAACAACCCAAAGTATGCGGGCTTTGCTCTTTGCAACCTTCAAGCTATTTTTCATATAAAAAATAGTTGAATCGAAGCACGTAAACCTCATGACTCATTCTAAAAACATGAAAACATTGCCCAACATAATAATTGGTGATGAGGCATGAGGTTTACGTACTTCGATTCAACCATTTTTTGAACGAAAAATAACCTGAAGGTTGCAAAGAGCAAAACCCGCATACTTTGGGTTGTTAATAACAACAAGAAAAATATTAGGTTGCAAACCATAAAAACGCTACAAGTACAGGTGGCAAAAAGTTTTTTTTCCTAAATTAAAAAATTGAGGTATTATACTAATTTCACTACCTCAAGAAAATGCTCGTCCGAAGCTACCACTAATCCAGGATCCAAACTCATTTTATGATTCATATAGCGTACTAATCACCATCATCCTCTGTCAACCATTCGCAGAGAAATACATGAGTACCACGTCACATAAAAAGAGCTTAATTGCATGATCCTAATCAATCGATACCTCGTGTTGATGTTTGCGAGAATAGTCTCGCAACAGAGACTTTGCAAGCTTAATACGAAGCGAGAGCATATTGCCGCCAGAAACATCCCCAAAAATGAAAGACGAAAGATGGTGTAAAACCACTGAGAATGTGACTGAACCCCCGTTTCGCTACTTTGTCGAGGGCACCAAATACCAACGATTTAACATAAGCTTCCAAGATCCTCTCGTTGTCCTACACCAAAATCAAGCTCATGAATATAATCTGTGAAATGAACTTTTATCAAACTAATATTTTTCAAGATATTAACCTACTCGATTAAACTATATACCAAAAAAAAAAAAAAAAAAAAAAACACCATAAAATAAAATAAAAACCACACTGTCTCGAACAAAATCTGCATTATAATCCAAGTCACAAATAAAAAATACTTTAAATCTACGAAATGTGAGTAAAACTAAAAAATCGAAACATAATTCGATACAATTTTTGATTATTTTGGCTTAGGATTAAACTAAACTCATGTTCCATATTCTTTTGATTTTTCCAACTTAATTTTATGAGTATTATTTAAATCATTATTTCTTTTTTGCATGATTAGTGTTTATAAACTTTAATAAACTCAATATGTATTTCACATTAAATGAAAAAATAATCATTAAATAAATTAACTACTAAATCGCATAAGATAAAAGTAAAGGTACACTAGAGACAAAAAACCTAAACTATTTGATCTGGGTAGCAAAACCTTTAATGGATTTCTGCAAAAAAAAAATAAAAAATAATAATAATAATAAAAGAAATACAAAATAATGTGAAAAAAAACATACAAATGACTTGAAATTAAAAAAAAAAATGTTGCGAAAAAATATGTACTCCCAAATAAATTTTAATTTAGATCAAGATATTCACACACTATAAAAATCGATGGATGAATATGAAAATGAAGTTATACCGCCGAAAATCTGTCGATGCCTGGCATGGCTGCTCAGGGGCGAATCTACGACTGTGTTCGGGGAGGCCACAGCCCCCTCAAAATAATAAATTAAAAACTGTAATTTTATATACGATTTTTTTTTTTTGGTTTAGTATTATTATATCATGTAGCCTCCCACAATCTAAAAACGGTATGTGATGGAGTGGTTAATGCAACAATTGAGTTAACATAGGTCCATTGTTCAATCCAAGCCACTTCATTTTTTCTTTTCCATTCCTTTTTTTTCTTCATATTTTTCTTTCTCTGTGCCCAAAGAAAAAAAACATAATATTCCTTTTCTTTTCACATTTCTCATACTTCATTCTTTAGTTATTAATATTAATTTTGGATTTATTTTTTTAATTGTATTAATATTTATTCTATAATGTACCAAAATTATATATTGTCTTTTATTATACGGCCTCTCCAAATTTAGAATTTTGGATCTACCCCTGTGCCTGCTCCCGTCAACCCTTCCTCTCCTTATTGATCATAAATCGCCCTCTTTTGGGGATCGCTCAATATTTCAAATAAATAAAGAACTCTAATTAATTAGTAAAAAATGAATAAGAATGAATCAGATTACAAAAAAAATAAAAAAATTCTTACCATGAAGTAATTAAAATAATAAACGCACATAATCAGATTAACCCAACAACAAAACCACAAATCATATATCTATGATTAAATGAAAACCACATTCCAAACCCGGATAATACAAAAAACAAAACCAAAATAAATAAATGAATTACGAACAAAACTAACAAAGAGATAAAATAATTCTAAAAAAATAGATCTAAGGAGATCTAAGAATATAGACAAAATGATCCCAGCCAAGAATCCGCAAGCTATAACATTTTTATAATTTTTAATACCAAGGCATATTGATTGATATATCAATCAATCATTTAGAGTTTTATGGATAAAAAATGAACTATCAAAATACAACAAAGATTAGATTTATAATACAAAAGACTTCTCACAGAGCTTAAAAAGAGATAGAATATATGCCAAATAAATTGAATACATACATCCGAACGGAATTGATTTTGTATAAGAATATATTTGGTGTTCATGATATAAATCAATCAAACATCCATATGAATTCCATGTACATGAGATCCCAGAAAAAATTAGATATGAGAACAAATATCCGTAAATTTTGGAATCCTACATCCGAATGGAACATATTGAAAAAAGACAGTCGAATACAACAAAAAATAATTGAAGGACAATGCGACAAAGTGATTTTCTGCAGCTTGTTTTAAAGGACAGTTAATGATAAGGGTCGGGAGAATAGAAATACTTGCAGATCGGCTAACTAAAAAATAAATCTAAAAACATAATCAAATGAATTAAAACCATAACATAATCCAACTGAGGATGATACGAATATCAAAAGCAACAAACTAGTCCATATTATTTACAAACTCCAAATATTCGACATAATTATTGTCAATTCTCGAATTAAACAAACATATAAAACAGGAATACAAATAGATCTGAAGCATAACAACAAAAGATTATACAGAATGAAATGTGTTCTAAAAGAAGAAGAAGATCGAAGATGAAAGTTCACAATTTTCGTCAATTTTGAGATTAAGCCAACAAATAAATATAAATACATACAGACCCAAAGCATATACCAATAATCTATTTTACAAAAAAAGAAAAGAAAAATCGAAGATTCAGTTCATTTGGATCGAACAAAAAATTAAAGAAAAAAGGGAAAACAATTAAAAAAACAATGTTACCATGAAATGATTAAAGGGTTGAACGACTACTAAATAGTTGGAAGAATCGTTCTTGAAATGGAGGACGAAGGATAATTTTTTCAGTAGAGAAAATAGGCAAAAAATAAAAAAAAATCGGGAGAGAATTTTGAAGAGGTAGGCGAGAGTTAGAAACCCTAGGAAAATCTGAGAATTAGAAAAATGAAGAAAAATTGCTTATTTATATCTAGTCAAAAAAATACCGTTGTCCCAAAATAGATCCAACAAACCAGAATTCGACACCTCAATATAGGAGATACCACAAGCTGCCATATGTACCCCGAAATGCTCTCCATGTGACACCTCGCCACTAATAGTTAACACTATTAACAAGAGTGGTGGATTATGTAATGAAGAATCCTAAATATTGCACCAATAATTCATATAAATAAATGTTCACCTCCCAATGATCGAAAAGCGCGTACTTTGGAATAAACAAGTAACATTAAAATAAATAAAATAATTGAATCCTAGCTTCGGGCTAAAGCTAGCCTATATAATCCCGCCACCACCTTGCGTAGTAGCACTTGACTCAAAACAAACATACATATATATACAAGGGCAGATCTATAATACACTAGTATAAAAACAGGATTCAAGAATAGGGATTTAAGAACGCCTCAGGAGGCGACGTTCTTAAATGTCAGGCGGTGGCATTTTTGTAATAAAAGTGTCACATACGAGAACGTCTTTTTCAAAGACGTTCTGGTATACTGGATATCCAGTACAAAAACAGGATTCAAGAACAGGGATTTAAGAACGCCTCAGGAGGCGGCGTTCTTAAATGTCAGGCGGTGGCATTTTTGTAATAAAAGTGTCACATACGAGAACGTCTTTTTCAAAGACGTTCTGGTATACTGGATATCCAGAACGTCGTTAAAAAGACGTTCTCGTATGTTAGATATCCTGAACGTCGTTAAAAATGACGTTCTCGTATGTTAAATATCGAAAACGTCTTTAAAAACGACGTTCTCGTATGTTAAATATCGAGAACGTCTTTAAAAAGGACGTTCTTAAATGTTGTACTATTAAGAATACCTCTCTCAATGACGTTTTGGATTAAAATTCATCTTTAATTAATTAATATCAGAAAATTCATTTCTTCCCTCTTTCGTCTCCCCCGCTCGACCCGCTACTCCGAAAGAAACCTACCACTTCTCCCAATAACCGCCGGCCAATCTTCCAATCACCACCACCACCAGCTGTAATCAGAAACCGGAAGCTCTGATTCTCCCCAATCTCCTCCGACTCAACCCCCACCATACCCAACAACCACCGACAACCCTCAACCTAAAATCGCCACCACAACCCGCCACCATCTACCTGCAATCGCCACCACCCGACAACCACTGACGCCAAATCTCTATCTAAGCCCTCATAGTTCTGTTATTTAATACCGAACGCAGTAAACCGCCATCCAGATCCGCCCGCCATCCGGCAGATTCCAAAGCCTCCTCAATATCGCCGCCGTGGTGCACTATTCCTAGAGTTATCCAGTCTCCGCCGTGAGTTTTTGAGATCTGATGGAGAAGAATGAGCGCGAATTGCGCCAGCTGCGGAGGCTGAGCCGCGTCGGATCGATGCAGAGACAGAAATCCTCCGGTGGAGAATCTTGTGATTTTTTCTACGGCACAGACTCGACGATGTGATACGGTGACTTGGGTTCTTGTTTTTTTAAATTATTATTTTAGTTTTCCATTTTGTCCTTTTGTGTATTCCGAATCTGGGAAATTTACAAGAAAATTTTGGGRATTTTGACTCTTATTAATATTAAACCCTAATTTCTGTTTTTGGGGATTTTCATATGGCAGTATCTTAACTTKTTCTCTTTCTTTYTCTCCTTGTTCCTTTTTCAAACATTTGTAGTGGGCTCTAAACAATCTCAAAAAACCAATTGTTACCACAAACTGGCTTCTTCAGTGTTGGAAGGAGCACCGTGTAGTTCCTCAGGAGCCTTACAAGGTTCTTCCATTTTCTGGATTAACAATATGTGTTAGTGGAATTCCTTCAGGTTGAATACATGACGTTTGGTTTCTTTATTTTTGGCAATTAGATGAAAGGACACGTTTAATTTAGGATTGTCATTTTTTTTAGATGAACGCAAGGAAATGGAGAAGYTTGTTATGAAAAATGGTGGCAAATATTCTGCTGAACTAACTAAGAGATGCACACATTTAGTCTGTSATATATCCTTYGTGTTTCCTTTTTTTTAATGTTATTTTGGATATCAATTTATCTACTGGCGCAACTGTGTGTGCTTCTTCAGCATTATAGTATCCGAGGTCAGAATTTTGGTAACAGTTTTTTGATGACTTCTTGTTAGTTTCAGTCTTTTCACTCTTCTAACACCTATACTTGAAATCCTATGGAGATTCTTCACTTGATACCTTTCCGAACTAGCTCAAGGCACTGTAGAAGCAATCGTAATTTTTATCGTACACTTATATGATTGTGCATAATGACTAACTACAATTAACTTGCATGAAGCTGGTACTAATGTCCAATCTATGTACACAGTACACACTACACTGAATAACTTCCTCCTCTATTTGCAGAGTGAGGAACTTTATTGTTATTTTGTCTTGCACTCATATTAAGTGGTTGTTCATGTGGCTGAATTCTTGGTTTTACTCCTATGTAACCCTAGCATTTAAGTGTGAACCCATCATATTAAAGACACTACGTTTTCTAGACCAATAATTTCTATTTATATTTTTTTTTATGATCATATTACTTGGACTAATAATTTATTTGCCAAAGTGTTCATGTCTAATTGATATTGTTTTGGTATCTGTTTGACTAACTTGTGCTAGCTGCATAAACATCTTCGTTGCATTCAAGGTGGATAAATTAGTTATATCACATGGAGAGTTGATCCTATGTATTTCTCCACAGAAAGGGCTTCACACTTTAACTTGTTTTCCTTTGTAGGTGCCTAGATCTTCGTTTTCAAATTTACAAGACATGGATGCATTATTACTAGATTGGCAATTAGATACGTAATTAACTTAGCAATTTGGTAGTTAATTACCTAGTGTAAAAATTTGATGTTGCGGTAAGCATTACAATAATGATTATTCAGTACAGATGCTAACTTACCTATTACCAAGTCATATATCGTGCTAACAGGTATTTGATAACTAATTTGGTCTGGCATGGTAAATGGTTGTGCAGTGAAACGAATGAAGTAAGGAGCCTTGCAGCTTTAGGAGTAATTTATATTGTCAAAACGACATGGCTTGAAGAATGCACTTTCAAAAAGAAGGAAGTTCCTGTACTTCAGAGCCACATTACTTACGATTTACTTCTTCCAAAAGGTGCACAAAATATTTAGCCCTTGGAAAAGGCATGTGTTTGGATTTTGAAACTATTGATTATGTTGAATATGGTTTTGACTTTTGGATCTCCATTCAGCCCTTCTAATGGTTTTATTTCTTTACCCTATTCATAGATCCTATAACTTTCAATAAAACAAGTGCAACTAGCATGAACTCGTTCGAAACAGGGGAAATCCTCCATTTCTCAGACTGTGGACGACGTCTTGGTGGCCAAAAGTTCTCAATTTGATGTGTCATTTGGTAAGAGTAAAGAATTCATTGCAACAAGCAGCGCCCTGTTTAATTAGATTGATATATTTATTTCTCACTCTATTTCTTGTATCGTTGTTTTCGATTGTCTATGCCATACTGGACACCATTAGTTATTTATATGACGCTAAAAATAGTATTGAAAAACAATCTGCATGGTAAACGTCTTCACCAAGCAGCTCCCTCGTTTGAAGAGGTATGTGAGTTCTAAACTAACTTCTCTTAGTGCTAGTTTCACACGTCACTATAAGCAATATCTTTTCTTAAGATACTTTGAATAAGCCTACTATCGTGACGAAAAATGGCACGTCAATTTTTATGTCATCGGTTTTAAGCTAAGTACCTAGATATGTACTTTAATTAGAGTACTGGATGTTGGCCTTTAGTTGTGTTTGGATGCCAAGATAGCCATTTGGGATCAAAATCACGTTTTTRCATGCACTTTGATAAACCTATCCTAAAAACTAAAATCTAATTTTCTCAGAGCTTCATCAACGTGCTATCTCCGGGTCACAATCTAATCCTGGTATTAATTCAAATGCAAATGATCAAATGCATTTCGAAGTAGTTAGTGCTAATCTGAATTTAATTCATTTATTAATTCAGCTAGCACTAGTGATGACTCTTTCGCAACGGTTATAGCAGAACTTGAGGAAATTCTCCACATTATAGAACATAAAAAATGTTGAATATATTGGCTGGTCTTGAACTCAAGGAGGAGGAAGAAGACTTTGTTGCTTTCGAGGTTCGTGATACTACAACATATATTCATATGATTCAGTTATGCTTGTTGCTAATTAAGTATTTTTTGTGATTGTAGCAATCACTGCCTCTTGTACAAAATATCCTCAAATTCGTAAATTCTGAAGACATGTAAATGAATATATTAAATTTCTTCCCTGTATCAATATTTGTATTATGAGATGAACTACCACTTCACATATAGTAGAAATTTAATATATTAAAAAATTTCACTACTAGCTTGTTAAGAATATTGTAGATTGCATTAAAAGTTTTTTCCTCGGAAATACAAAAGAAAGTGAACGTGTGCCAATGTCTTAATTTCTCAACTTACAATGGAATTTTATTGATTGGTGATGTTTCATATTTGGTGTCAATACAGGGTATAGGATTACAAGCTGCTACAAAAATTATAAAGTGTCGTCAGGAATCTCATTTTGAGAAGGTAAGTAGTAAGTTTTTGAGGCATATTATATATTAGTTGGTATCTCTTTTTTTTTTCTTTTTTTTTTAGATATTCAGTTGTTCTTATTGTCCATATTTTCCTCCACAGTTTGATGATACCACAGTTTGATGATACCAGGAAAAATTTAAATTGGCCTCAGGTTAGTTGGTCTCGACTGGTATTGCTGTTTTCCGAAGCTTTATATTATTATGGTAGATTCTTGAACAAGAAATTGGTATGTTGTCTCTAATATATTTTGAATTACTTTACAGAACTGGGAAGAGACGATAGTCAAGTAGCAAGAACAGTTGAGTGAGGGCAAGTTAAAATTACTGTAAGTATATATTCTTTCTTTCCTTTTTTTTTTATTGCATTTTGTTTTATTTTTCTGCTGCATTTTTTTAAGGTAAAGCGCTATTGAATAAAGGTTTAATCAATTGAAAACTTCTTCTTTTTTTGGTTTTGGTTTTGGTTCAACTCAGTTCAACACGTACACTATGCTTTTGTTAAATATGGTTTTAACTTTCAATTTTTTGTAAGGATCTCTTGAGAAATGGCGGAAGAAATGAGTAACCAGTCGAGGTATTAGAAATTGTGAAGTGATCAAACGTCATTGGACGACATTAAATTCAGCGAGCTTAATCAGCCCATTGATGTGTTCCACAGGTAATTCCGCTCTCCATAGCTCTGTTTATTTATATGCCTGTGTATAGATATGCCTCTCTGACTATTGATATGCCTCTCTGACTATGTTGTTACATATGCAATTTATATGTAGCTATATTTATGGATTATTAACATTGGAAGACTTTATAAAGGAATGTGTGTTATTGAATTATGCTAGAAAGAGGCTGACTCGAATAATGTGTGTGCGATGTAATTCCTTGCGGAGCAATTTTTGTTATAACTTTAAAACTTAAAAAATTTGTTCATAATTAATGCCTTATTTGGTTGCCAATTTTTATTTTATGATATAACTTTTTTTTCCTGTATATGTTTTTTCTTATTCAGTTTATTTTCTCCATATTTTGTTTCACTAATGTGTCCCTTGTATAATTAAAAAATAGATTTATATTGAGTGCTTAGTTGAATATATATGTTGCATAAATTAAAGAAATACTTACCCCAATTTATTTTTATGTGAAGATGCATAGAGTTAGTAGAATATAATTTGATAAGGTTGATTTGGAATCGTAACGAGAATATTAGCATAACTATTATTGTTGAAATTATATGAAAATTTTGATTTATTTCTGGATTATTGATTCTGAAACTCGAAGTTATAAGTTGAAATTTGATATTTTTATATCATGTATATGAATTCTTCATATTAAATCTGGTATTAAGTACCTTATTTTCTATATGCCTTAGTCACTCAGGTACTATTTTGCAATTAGTTCTAAACTTGTTCACCAGGCAGCCCGCTGAATTTTGGTTGAACCTGTCCGCGCCGGAGGTTCCAGACGGCAGCGGGGTAGAATTGGGAATTTACAAGGCGCAGTTGCCGGCGAGTAATCCGGTGCCACAACAGCAGCCTCACGTGAAGAAGAGCAGGGGTGGGCCCCGCTCTCGGAGTATCGAGGGGTCACCTTCTACCGGAGAACTGGAAGATGGGAATCCCATATCTGGTTCGTCTATACAGATTATCTCTCTCTCTCACACACACTGCGGAATAATATGGTTTTAGCACTGTATAGTATATATGGTGCATGCATGTGTGTGTTTGTGTGTTTTATGGTGCTTTGCTAAGGATAGATGGAACGATGTTGTACATTAATGGTGCAGTAGTATTATACTTTTAGCAGTCAACAAATAGTATTATTGTTTTTCTAAGTTTATTTTTCTCTAAGAGCATCTTCATATTTGGTAATTGTGTATTATTGTGATTAATGTCATGTGTTGTTTGATCTTTAGATTATATAAATGAAATGTGTTTTGTGAATTAAATAGGTAATAAAATTGTATGAGCAGGCCTGGAAAAGTAAATTTGGAATTAAATTTGATGTATTTGTTGGCCTGCTTTCATCTAATTTTTTTTAAAATTTTTTATTACTTTCTAGAACGGTTATTCAAAAACCCGTTCTGGAAAGTATACTTTCAAGAACGCCTGTTTTTAGAGGCGTTCTCGAAAGTATACTTTCCAGAATGTCCCTTTTTCCAGACGTTCTCGAAAGTGTACTTTCGAAAACGTCCATTTCTTAGGCGTTCTCGAAAGTACATTTTCCAGAACGTCCTTTTTTAAGACGTTCTGGAAAATATACTTTCGAGAACGTCCATTTTTAGGCGTTCTCGAAAGTCTACTTTTAAGAACGCCTAAAAAATAGACGTTCTGGAAAGTATATTTTCCAGAACGTCTTAAAAAAGGACGTTCTGGAAAGTACACTTTCAGAACGGGCAAAACCTGCAAAACTGACTTTCTAGAACGGCTGAAATTTTTTTTAAGAACGTCTCTGAAAAACGTTCTTGAAAGTCTGACATTCAAGAACGTCCTGCTGAGGCGTTCTTAAATGTCAGACTTTCAAGAACAACTCCATACAGAACGCCTCAGCAGGGCGTTCTTAATCTGCAGAAACAGGCGTTCTTAAAAGCTGTTTCTGCACTAGTGATACTTAGTTTGGTGAGGCCATGTATTGAAAAACAAAAATAATTTATTGAAATGACGAGAATCGACTAGTGTTATAGCAAGGGAAATAAATTAGAGAGAATATGAAATTAAAATTAAGAAGAAAAAAAGGAGGTAGAGAGTGGTGAAGGAAAATAAGAAATATATTATTTTACTTCTAAGTTGGTACCATTAATTAGTGAGAATATGAAAAGAAAAAAGAAACTGTGAGAAAAAAGAGAGAAATGAGTGATATTTTTTTAATTTTATATATGTTTAAAATTAGTTAACGAGAAGAGGAAAATAAAAAAAATAAAAAAAAAAGAGAAAGAAGGATTAAAAAAATACATAAAAATAGGAAATAAAAAGAAAGAGACTGTGGTGATTTTTTTAATTATATATTGTTATTTTTAAATTTAGTTAATGAAAAAGAGGAAATAAAAGTATAAAGAATACATAAAATAATGGATAAAAAGAAATAAAAAATAAGGAAACTAAAAATAAACAAAATGAGAATGAGGAAAATAAAAAGAAAGATAAAAAAATTTAAAAAAAATAAGAGATAAAGAAAAATGAATATAAAAAGAAAGATAAAAAATATAGAAAAAGAAGAAAGAAAAAAGAAGAAAAAATCGGCAAGAGGAAGAGTTGAAGCATGAAGCATTTGAGAAATAATTATGTGCACAAACTACTATATTTATTTACTTGGGGGTCATGGCCCCCACATGGACCAAAGTGGATCCGCCCGTGCATATATATATATGTGGCCGAGACAAACAAATTCGAAACTGAAGAAGGCCAGCACCCAACCACCAACGCCGCCAATATAGCCAAGGAAAGAAAAGTGGACTCCCTTAACATGGAGGCCGGAAATGTTTCGTCCAAGCCCAACCATCATGCCTCCCGCCAGGTCCCTTCTTCTTTTTTTTCTTATATATATATTGAACATTTACGTTTTGAAAAAGTAGTACTATGTATTTTTGGAATAAAAACATCGTCATTTTGAACATGCAAATGACTGTCAAACCCCTCCTAATATTTTTGGTGAATTACTTGATATTTTTTAAATATTGATCCGTACATTTTTGGGTATCGAGAAATGAATTCTGCTCCCGAATAATGTAAATGTCTTAAGAATAATAAAAAAGGGTAAAATAGATAATTGAACTCATCAAAGTATTTTGTTATAGACAAATGACTAAGGATATGTTTGGAAACTCATTTCAAATGGATTTTTGGGTATGAAAGTCCATTTGGAAACTGCGGAGAAGTGATAATTTGTGACTTTTGAATATCTACTTCTAACAAAATGGGCATTAAAATTGCGGTTAGAAAGGTGACTTATATTAAATTTGCGATCCATCCCAAACATGATCTACAGAGCCACCGTACTGTTTTGATAACACTGCACATGTGATATATAAACAAGTTTAGTGTATCTGCATCAAATAATGTTAATTGTGCTTATGTGGCAAAAAAAAGTATATTTATTTTTTTAGGCAAATTATTATTTAACTTTTATAAACAATAAGGAGGAAAAAATAAAATAATTAGATGGTAAAGTTTTGATTATTGAAATGAACAGGCAAGTTGGATGACAACTTTGAGTCTGGCGTTTCAAAGCATAGGAGTGATATATGGAGACATCGGGACTTCACCACTGTACGTATTCGACAGCACTTTCAGTGATGGCCGCATTGAGCACGAAGATGACATCCTGGGAGTGTTGTCTCTCATCATTTACACCTTTGTCTTGGTTCCTTTGATCAAATATGTCTTCATCGTCTTGAAGGCTAATGACAATGGCGACGGTACGTAATATTAATCCCTACATGTTTCTGTTTAGTCGTTAATCATAACAACAATGAATATCACCATTTTGAGTCTTCAGGAGGAACATTTGCATTGTACTCTCTGATTAGCCGGTGCGCTAAAGTGAGCTTCATCCCAAACGATCAACCCGAGGACAGTCAGCTGTCGAATTATAGACTGGACCCACCGTCAGGCAACCTGCGACGTTCTCAGAAGATCAAAGAGAAACTAGAGAATAGCAAAACAGCCAAAATCATACTCTTCCTATCCACGATCCTTGGAACTTCGATGGTCATTGGTGATGGTGTTCTAACACCATGCATCTCTGGTCAGTACAATATTTATTAATAATTCTCTTTTCATTTTTTATTTTTTAAAAACACACAATAATCTGAATCAAATTTGGCTCCTTGCAGTTCTCTCTGCAGTGAGTGGAATCAAGCCTTTGAACCAAGGTGATCATTTCATTTTTTATTTTTTATCGAATGCATTCGAATCGTATTACGTCAACTAATTATTGATGATATTGGGTTATTTATTTGCAGATGGCGTTGTGTACATAACGATCGTCATATTGATCATTCTGTTCTGCGTCCAGAGATTTGGCACCGATAAACTCGGGTATTCATTTGCACCGGCCATGTGCTTATGGTTTCTATTCATAAGTGGGATTGGCTTATATAACTTATTCAAACATGACATGAGCGTCTTGCGCGCATTCAATCCGAAATATATAGTTGATTACTTCAAAAGAAATGGAAAGAAAGGATGGATATCTCTAGGCGGGGTTGTTCTCTGCATCACAGGTGCGTGTTTGTAACACCTACGTACTTTGTGCCCATAATCCAATTACTTATTAATTGCTTTACTAATTTTATTATCAGGAACCGAAGCCATGTTTGCTGATCTAGGCCACTTCAACGTACCAGCTGTCCAAGTTAGTTCTTCACATTGTTTTGCAGTGTTGTGCTTATTTTTCTATCACTAAATTTTACAATTACCGATAGAATAAGAAATATCTTTTTCCCTCAAATTACACCGACAAATCACCAACATTTTTTTAATTTACCGACTAACAACTCTATTGGTAAATTGTCTATTCTTGTAGTGTATGTATAAATTAACTTAATATATATTTTTATCATATAAAGTTTGTGGATGATTGCTAATTTGTCTTCGTACCGGGCAGATAAGTTTCTCCGGAATTGTGTTTCCTGCTCTGCTGACGGCATACATTGGACAAGCTGCATATCTTACCAAGTTCCCAACTCATATAGGTCGCACATTCTATAAATCCACACCAGGTAATAATAAAAGTTCTAAATTGCTCGGTTATTTGAAAGTCTATATATGTGTTTGTTGTCCTTGAAAGCATCTAATGATGAGTTATATATCTTTGTGTGCGCAGATCCGTTGTATTGGCCAATATTTGTCGTGGCTAATGCTGCAGCCGTTATTGCCAGTCAAGCGATGATATCAGGAGCATTTGCAATCGTCTCTCAGTCACTCAGCCTACGTTGTTTTCCAAGAGTGAAAGTTGTTCACACATCTCCCAAATATGAGGGCCAGGTCTATATCCCTGAAATGAACTACCTTCTCATGATCGCTTGTGTCGTAGTCACATATGGGTTCAAAACCACCGAAAAGATCGGACATGCTTATGGTATTGCTGTTGTTGCTGTAATGCTGATAACCACATCTCTTATGACCTTAATCATGCTAGTCATATGGAAGACAAAGATTTGGTGGGCTTTCTTGTTCTTCTTCGTTTTCGTTTCAATAGAGCTCGTATACTTCTCATCAGTCCTCTATAAGTTCACACAAGGCGGTTACCTCCCCCTGGCCTTGTCCCTCGTGCTCATGATAATGATGGGCGTATGGCACTACGCGCACCAACAGCGTTATGTGTTCGAGCTCAAAAACAAGGTCCCCAGCGCATACGTCAGGGACCTGGCGAAGAACGGCGACATCAAGAGAATACCCGGAATCGGGCTTCTCTACTCGGAACTCGTCCAGGGGGTCCCACTGATATTCCCTCACTTCATCTCCAATATCCCGTCGATCCATTCGGTTGTCGTGTTTGTCTCCATAATGTCAATCCCTATTAGCAAAGTCGCGGTGGAGGAGCGGTTCTTGTTCCGCCAAGTCGAGCCAAGAGAATATAGATTGTTCCAATGTGTTGTGAGGTACGGATACAAAGACCAGATCGAGGAACCGAATGAGTTTGAACGCCAGCTCGTGGAGAACTTGAAGGAGTTCATCAGGCACGAGCATTTCATGAGCGAGCAAATTGGCGCGAACAATATTCCTGTTGATTCCGGTTCAATGAGAAAAGTATCCACTAGTTCTTCAATTGTTCCCATCGAAGAGTCACTGGAGCAGCAGCAAATAGAATCGCGCGTTTCTAACGCAAGCTCTAATATCCAGTCTTTTGATGATGCAGCGAGGTCGGCAGACTCGTCTAATAGGATCAGCCGTGTTGCTGAAGAGGAGATGGAGTTTGTGGAGAGAGCAAAGGAGGAAGGTGTGTATTATTTGATGGGAGAAGCTGAGGTGGTGGCGAGGCAAGACTCGTCGTTGCTGAACAAGTTTGTGATAAACTATGCTTATTCATTCCTCAGGAAGAACTTCAGAGAAGGGGAGAAAGTGTTGGCCATACCTCGGACCAGGCTTCTTAAAGTTGGGATGACATATGAAATATGATGACTTTGCTTTGTTTGACCTATACAAACTATACATGCATTGCATGCAATATGTATATCTCTGTGAATTGGGTTTTCTATATAATCCAATAATATGCCTTCAATTTTCTCCTTGTTTTTTTCTTTCTCTGCATGTTATGACTATGTACGAGCAAGATTTGGAATCCCTTGTTTAACCAAGTTGTAAAATGAATGGGATATAATTTAAATGTTTGTTATGGAAATAATTAATAATAATTATGAAGGGAATATTTCATTTGAAATCCCAATATTTCTATTTTATTGTGTGTGTATTCTATTTGTGTTTCCTATGTATGTGTTCTAAAAGTTAATTGAGAGGTGTTGTAATATTTCTATTTTATGTCATTGTGTTATTGTAAAATTCATATAGTACTCAAGAAGACGAATGGGGAAGAATCGAAACTTAATTATAATTGCAGCGAACTATATAATGTTTTGTTGTAGGCATTTCTTGTTCTGTGATGAAATGAATATGGCTTGAAAGTAATAATATCCGTTTGATGGTATTATTAGTGAGTGAGACCATAGGTATGAACCCAAACTGAGACCATAGGTATTAATAATGCAGTAGGGATTGCAATCTTGCTCCAGAACTTCTCGAACGGCCTTTCCGAGCGTGAGCAACCTGTACAAAATTCAAAGTCGGATTGCTCGAATATGCCCTCCAATACTTAACTCAGTAACCTTATGATTTACATGAAAGTATAAATAATCAACTTTAGTTAGAATTGATGCATGTGTCACTTTATAGACAATAGACATACTCTTAATTTAGGATTTATGTCTTCTATTTACACTATACTTTTATAAATAAATAAAGGACTCATAATTGAGATTCTCACCTCTTTATTAACTTATCATAATAACCACAACCATAGATCTTTCCTTATTACCACCTAGTCATGGCCCATTAACCATATTCACTTTATTATCAGGTCGCCGAGGCCCATTAACTATATTTACCTCGTTATAAACCCATAAAAGTCAACCTCACCTTTACCCGACCTGATTTGAGAACAATCACTGTACCGTTAGCTTATAAAGCCAAAAGACACCTTTTGAGAAAACCACTTCCTTATTTTATCGACTTGTTTTATCTCGAGCGACGTGCATGCTGACATGTATATTTGATGTCGTATCAGCTAATCCTTCATATTCTATCTGATTGAAGTAGAAAGTTAGAGAGTATAAATGCAAGTTTTAAGAATTATCTACACGTGAGAGATTTCTGGGAAGGACCACTGGAGCCAAAAATATTCCATATGTTGCTTATTAGATGCATCTTACTGTTATGTCAGGAAGGACAAGTGTCAACTTCCCATTTTCTTAAACATAAAATAATCTCTGTGGGACCAAAAATGAAAGATCCACATTTATCCTAACCATATAAACATATAAAATTGCAGTCCTTTCCACATTAATCATTTACCTTTTTGCAAAATTTCATCTCATAACTAGAATTTTATTGTATTCAGTGTCAGCCATTAATAATCCTCCAAACTTTCACCTCAATTAGTCATCTCTCGTTCATCAACAAATCAGCTCGGTAATATCATTCGATCTGCATATCATGAGTTAATCCCCCTATTTCTAGTTATTTCTGTCAATTTTTCTTATTTGATTTTTATGCGGAGTTTTGAATGCGTGTGTTTTTTTCTCCCCTCTTTTATCAACAACTTTAACATTTTCCCATTCTCGAAATCTGATTCCCAAAATCCTAGTATCAACTCAACCCCTAGAGCTATCCCGAAATTCTGATACCCTCTAAATAGGAAGAACAGTAGAAAAACTGTATCCCCCTAGAATTGGCCAGATAGATGATCACAAAGGCGAACCAAGTTGGGCCGTGTTCAAAAGTCAAACCTTACTACTGACCCAAGAAATCCCAACAGATATCCCCTTAAGAACCAAACCCCCTATAAACAATCCCTCTCCTCCACTTGATTTTTACCATCTTAATATTTTCATTATAGTTCCTTCTACCTCACATGCCCATCTCCCCCCGTAAAAAGGTACCAGAATCACCATACAAAATCATTGGCTCTTGCCTAACCACGAGTTACTCCCGATCTTTATAAAAAAACCTCTACCTCCCCTAGCATACAAAGGTAATCCTTCCCGAAGTTGACAATAATTGTTCCAAAAGTCCCACAGTTGGACATATTACACTCTTTAAAGGCCATATTATGGCTGAAATAAGGTTCCTTATGCATCCCTTCATATCTGACTATCGGTGAAATACAATGTTTCTCTGTTGCAGCTTACGCCCACCTCTATTCGTTGTCACTGGCTACCTAATTCTATGTCGATTCAATAAAGTAGAACCTGACGTATATTTTTCTTTTTCTGTTATTGCCTAAAAAATAAAAAGGATTTTTTTTTATCTTTCTGCATGCAACCTTGCACATTTCTTTGTCAACCCTACCTCTAAGGTGCCTGAATGGCGCGCTAAGTTCGTCTTTCTTCGTTCTTCCAAACTTTGGCCCTTCTTATCCCAATGGCAGGTGGAGACCCCTCCTCAAGACTGAATAACCATAACCAAACCCCCATCCACAACCCCACAGTAGGTATCAAGACCAGATAGCCAAGTGGAATAAGCGTCCCTTTGACGTGGTAAAGCTCACAAGGTCTGAGCGCATATTCTCCTACCTCAGTCTTAGCAGCCGACCTATTTCTCTCATACCAGAATATCAGTTTGGTATTCCACCTCTTCTTAGGTTCTTAATTTTAAATTAATGTTCTCATACCTACTTAACCGAATTCTCCCATCATTTTCTATTGCAGAGAAATTTATTTTTGGTTGCGCATCTGATACAGAGGATGTCCAAATCGACCTAAATCTGTATCCTCCCATCGCTGAAGTATCCAAGAGAAAAGAAGCTAAGCCCGAGCTTGGAATTTGTGAGCCTGAAGTAGAGAAGAATTTGAATGCGAGGTTGATGAAGGCCGAAGCAAGAAGAAAAAGAAAAGAACATGCAGTTAATTTGAACATCCATCCTCTCCTCAACTTTTCGCAACCTCAGAGGGCACGTGATCGCTAACCAACAACTCGTGACACTTTCCTCTCTCCCAAAAAACAAACTTCATAGCCCAAGAGAGCCATCAAGTTCAACCCCACCATCCCTTACCTAACAACCTTCTGAACTGGGAGGACCTCCATCAATTCCAACCGTTTTTGAAGAGCAAAATGCTGACACCTGACAAGAAGTATCTAGCTAGCCTCAGCATCCCCTATTAGGTGGCCATGGGGTCACATATCTTCGCACATGTATCTCTATTATTTTCCTTAATCCTAATTACTCATGATATCATAACTCCTAATCTCTTCCCTTAGCGTAGATAGAAACTCTTATTGCCTCCCTTTCAGAACACTTACCCACAAATCACCGGGAAGTCCACCTAGATATATGGGAAAGGCTATCTAAGGATCTGGTACAGCAAGCGAAGAAGCAAATGGAACAGCTCTCCCGAACCTAAGGCCAACTAGATAATACCCGATATCAACTGAAGACCCGTGAAGAGGAGTTAGAGGTGGACCATCAAAAACCATCCTTGCAGAAGCCAAGCTACAAGACTTCATGGAATTCCATCGAGCCGAAATAGATGATATTTGGGAAAAGCATCAAGATGAGCTGGATTCTTTTCAATATGAGCTGGACAATCTCCGAGTGACTATCCAGAATAGAGAGACTAAAGCTCATGCCCAGGGAGTCAAAGTAGGTCATCGTAGCTTTTTTGGGAGCAAAGTTGGTCAGAAATTTTTGAATGTCTATCGAATCTATCTAATAACACTCCTTCCTCCAAAAAGTGAGTAAAGGCGCACGACTCTATTTCAAGACGGCCATCAAAAGGTCTAATCAACAGATCTACGCAGTTGTGCTCAACTTTCAGGTAGATCTTGAGAAGCACAAGAGAACTGTCCCCCTTTTAATTTTTGGAAGGGTGACCTCGAATAGTCTTTTAATGCGATCTGGAGGGATAGGTGAGCGGCAAATGCGATTGCTTCAGCCAACCTGAGCTCCGAGCTAGACATACCCCTAGATGAGCTTATCCCTCAAGTCCCCCAGTTGCCCCTTCGACCAGTACCCTTTGAATGTTCTCTTTCGGTTAAACATTATAACCAACATCTTTCGACTATATTTATGAAGTGTGTTCTTTATTCCCTATTTTCTCATATTCAATAATATTATTCCCCTGTGATGTCTGCAATACCTCATTAAATTTTACAAAAATCCATTAGACATAATTCTTATAAAATTTTGTAATTTACTTCCGACCTAAAATAGGTTAGGCAGATACCAAAACCATAAACACACAGATTTAGACCATACCATGTAACCTTTAAACATTCATCAAACTAATCAGGTCGAGTAAACACATGATCATACACATATAGATCAGCTAAACCAAATAGTATTTGCATAAGAAATGTCAAAACCATAATTTCATAACTAATATTTCAATCTATAAGTAAAATGTAGGAAACCTAATAAACCGTATTAAACTACATCAAACCCAAGTAAATCAAATAGGATAAACCATATAAATCAAATAAAGAAGCTCGAATCATATAAATCATATTAAAGACATGATCATATGATTATTCAATATAGCCAGCTTAAACTTATAACCACCTCCAACCATATAAAATTATAAACCAACAACCATATTCATTGACCATGAACCATAAACAATCTCCAATGATAAGCGAGAAATTGTACGATAATTAATGGTTTAATCTCTATATTTTTATGTGCTTAATATTCTCATATATGCTTATTTCTCGCGTATTTACTATTACGAATGGAGGAGCACCAATTGTATATTTCTTCTCTATTTTGCAGTATTTGGTGCTATAATAAGTGAATAAGGTTTTACAAGAAAGTTGAGAGACAAGGATCAACCAAGCGACGAGAGGAAACCGACGAATCAGGGAGGTAGCGTCGATGGCTCGCGTCGATGCCAAGGATGGCTCGCGTCAGTCGACGCCATGTCGACGGGAAGCTGCTGAAGTGTCGATAGAAGGTCCGTCAGTCGACGCAATGTCGACGCTCACTTCTGAAGCGTCAATTGGAAGGGCGTCAGTCGACGCCCATGCAGGTCGACGCAGGCGGGTGATGCGCGTCGACGCCGAAGGCTGGTCCGCGTCAGTCGATGCTCCGTCGACGCTGACTCGGCCGAGTTATTTTAGGTAGAATCTTGGGCGGCAAGAAATAAGAATTCTATATAAACTCGACCCAAACTCGTCAAAAACAGACTTTGACACAACCCTAGGGTTCCAAGGCTTGAAGAGGGGATCCCAAATCACCCAATAAACAAGAGCTTGAAGATCCAAGAACAACAATCCAAGATCTAAGCTTTCTCTTCCCTTTCTATCCAAGAACTATGTTTTATTTCCTTATTTTCCTGTTATTCTATGAACTCCATGAGTGAGTAGATTGTTTTATCTAGTCCTAGGGATGTTGAAACCCTCATGAAATTATGTTTTAATTAATTTATGCGTATTTCTTTCGTTCTTCATATGAGATTGCTTGTGTTATCTTGTTTACATATCATGATTGCTTATTTCATGACATGATTGCTGAATTCTTGATTTGGATTGGCCACCTAGATTAGGAATTTGGTTATCAATTGCTAGAAAGAGAACTGCTTCCCGTGTAATTGTCGTAGTTTCGATTTCTATGAAGCAACTAATGGTCTCGTATCATTAGGGGTGACACAACATAGGTTGAATAAACTGAGCTTATGTATTTATTGCTTAGATTAACCTATTTGCCTAGTTATTAATGCTGTTGTTGGGTTGAATCTAGAGAGCTTATTCTAGGCTATTCAATAATTAGAGTTAATTAAAGAGCTTATTTTAATTAAATACACAGTAAGGGTAAATTCGAGTAGCAGAGCTTATTGTTACTTAGGGTTTTTAGTTTCATATGATGAGTGGATTTAATATTGCAATTGGTTAGATGAATTGAACGAGGGTGGAAACTGAACTAGGACTGGAAAGTTATTTATTATTATTTGTTATTTTCTTATTTGTTTCGTTATTTAAATTCTTTAGTTTATTTATTTTGTTCTCTTAGATTAGTTCACAACTCCTACCCCGATTCTTAGTTTAAATAAAATACGAACTATCACAATCTAACCACACTCCTCGTGGGATCGACCCTTGCTTGCCACTGCTACTAGTTAGTAGAGGAAAGTCGAGGACTTTATAAATATTTTTTTTGATGCTTCAACAACGAGCGGTCAGATTTTGGCGCCGTTGCCGGGAGTGGCGCGTATTAAATTGTGATTTGACGTATTTTAATATTTTTAATTTTAGTTTTTATTTTTCGTTTAATTAAAAGAAAATAAATATATATATATTATATATATATATATATATATATATATATATATATATATATATATATTATATATATATATATATATATATTATTTTCGAAATTAATTGAAATATTTATTTTCGAAATTAATTTTTAAAAAAATCAAAAATTAAAAAAAAATTTGGAATGGCAGCGTACTCTCACCAATTTTATGCTTATGATGCTAGGTACGGAATGGAGAGACAACCTTTTGGGCATGACGGATCACACTTTAATCATCAGTTTCCACAATACGATCCCGAGCCATTGGCTGAAAGAAATTCCGGACCATCGCTAGAGGATTTGGTGAAAGCAATGAAGGCTAAGCAGGCTATGGAAAGGATCCCTCCGGTTCGACCATGCAGATTATGTAAAACATTTGATCATGTTACCGATGATTGTCTAACGCTACGAGCTAGGATTGAAGCAAATCGAAACCGGCAAAGAGAGTATGACCCTTATCCTTACGAGCCAAGATGGGGGGACTCTCCAAATTTTCAAAGGAGACAAGATTTTTCGGAACAATATGATAACCATCCCCAAACACAACAAGTGTACCCAGAGCTCATGGAGATGGTGAGAGATATAGAGATGAACACCTTGAAGCTCCAACAGAAAATAGATGCATTTCGGCACGTCGAGCACGACACTTGGTCATGTATAATAGAGGCTCAAGTGAGTCAAATGACAGACGACGTAAGCCAGTTAAATGTGCAGTTGGAGGAGCAATCATCGTTTGAGCCTGAGATGAGTATGGAGGATATGAGTGCCATCACGCTGCAAGAGGAGGAAACACTCGACGCTCCGGAGTATCCAACATTTGAATTGGTGGACGATATTGAGATAGAGAAAGAAGAAATAAAGCAGAAACATGTTGATCATATTCTGCACGAACCTACAAATGATATTCCTATTTCCATCGTTTCTCCTATTGTAGTCGAAACCGAGCCAAAGTCATTGCCGACATGGGCCGTGCATCAGACGATGGAAGATGAGGGGACGCCTGTGCAAGATGAAGAGAATGTGGTGACTACGATCCTTCCTTATGAGGTGGTGAGCGAAACAATTGTTGACAATTTTAATAAAGAGCCACCACAAAGCCGAAAGGATCCAGTCAAGCACCCAACGGAAGAGACGTACGAAGAAGTAAATTTTGAGAAGGAGGAGACCGATGAGCTTCCGTTCGTGGTGATGGATGAGACTATTCTTGCTAGTGCCTATAAGAGGTCACCACAAAGTCGGAAGGATCCGGTTAAGCACCCAACGTCGAAACGGATGCGAATTATGGAGGTTGAGGTCGTTGGCACTCCGTGCACTTTGAGACCTCCACCGAAACCCCCATGGGATTAAGGGGTACCATGTCGAGCCGACGACGTTAAGAAAAGGCGCTTGTTGGGAGGCAACCCAATGTTTACATTATTTTCTATTTTATTTTTATTTTGCGGTTGAAGGGATAAAAGGCCTTGTTGTTTTGGATGATTGGGCCATCATATGAAGAAAGATCGTCATTGGAACCGAGACCCCCTCGACATTTACCCCGGTGATTTCTTTTCCCTTACTCTTCCCTTATGATTTATTATTTGCTTGTTCTTGTTTTATATTCGCTTGAGGACAAGCCAAGGTCTAAGTTTGGGGGAGTGGGTTATTGAGGTTCTTATTTAGTAGACTTGTGCTAAAATTGATATATTTTTGAAATTTCTGCAATTAAATTCCGGGAATTGAAACTAAAATAGTTAAAAGTACTTGCTTGAATCGCTTTGATGAATTATATTTCGATTAAATTTTTAGTCATCATTTGATTTAGAGGTCAAGGGTACGCATGTTAGTGCTTTTGTGATTCATTTGTGGGGCGTCAATTCTAGATTGTTGCGTTGTTTATGTGTATTTGTGGTTGCCGTACTATATATGAGTTGTGTGGGGCCTTGAAGTTGGTGGTTGTGTGAAAATATCTCGTTAGTCGAAACAGAAGTCAAATAAAGTCCGGTTGGGGTATACCGGCATGGTGTTAGTTGAAAATTGAAAAAAAAAAAGAGAGAGAATGAGAAAAAGAATTAAGGTGCCGAAACAGCTGCCTATCCGTGTACCAAGTGCAATTCGCTTACTAATTCTAAGGGCAAAATCCAACGAAGATGCTAGTAGCTCAACAAATTCATGCACGTTCAAGTGGCGCAAATCCAATCAAAATCCCAAGGAAGTGGAGGTGAACTCAACAGATCAAATACAAAATCAAGACGATCCTCCTATCCAAGCGTCGAATCATTATCAAGTCAAGTCAAGAACGGTAGTGCGGAGCTGTGGGCCTCGATTAAAAAAATAAAAATAAATAAATAAATGGGAGGACGAGATATTTGATCGCTACCAAAAATGAATAGAGTCGAACCATCGAACAGCGAGGGGGCACCATAGTACATTGATGTGACGTATATGAAAAAGGGTTGCCTAACTGCTGGGGTCACCTAGGTCAATACATGAAACGCTTGCGATTTCTAGAAATATAGTAGTGTCTAGAGTCCGAATAAATTCACTTGGCTAATTTGAGTGAGTTACTTATATTATGTTTGTCCTATGCTTTAATTCTTCATGTTGCTTGAGGACAAGCAAGGTTTAAGTTTGGGGGATTCAAAATTTGACCGCTCGTTGTTGAAGCATCAAAAAAAATATTTATAAAGTCCTCGACTTTCCTCTACTAACTAGTAGCAGTGGCAAGCAAGGGTCGATCCCACGAGGAGTGTGGTTAGATTGTGATAGTTCGTATTTTATTTAAACTAAGGATCGGGGTAGGAGTTGTGAACTAATCTAAGAGAACAAAATAAATAACTAAAGAATTTAAATAACGAAACAAATAAGAAAATAACAAATAATAATAAATAACTTTCCAGTCCTAGTTCAGTTTCCACCCTCGTTCAATTCATCTAACCAATTGYAATATTAAATCCACTCATCATATGAAACTAAAAACCCTAAGTAACAATAAGCTCTGCTACTCGAATTTACCCTTACTGTGTATTTAATTAAAATAAGCTCTTTAATTAAATCTAATTATTGAATAGCCTAGAATAAGCTCTCTAGATTCAACCCAACAACAGCATTAATATCTAGGCAAATAGGTTAATCTAAGCAATAAATGCATAAGCTCGGTTTATTCAACCTATGTTGTGTTACCCCTAATGATGCGCGACCATTAGTTGCTTCAGAGAAATCGAAACTACGACAATTACACGGGAAGCAGTTCTCTTTCTAGCAATTGATAACCAAATTCCTAATCTAGGTGGTCAATCCAAATCAAGAATTAAGCAATCATGTCATGAATTTAGCAATCATGATATGTAAATAGAATAACACAAGCAATATCATATGAAGAACGAAATAAATACGCACAAATTAATTAAAACATAATCTCACGAGGGTTTCAACATCCCTAGGACTAGATAAAACAATCTACTCACTCATTGAGTTCATAGAATAACAGGAAAATAAGGAAATAAAACATAATTCTTGGATAGAAAGGGAAGAGAAAGCTTAGATCTTGGATTGTTGTTCTTGGATCTTCAAAGTCTTGTTTATTGGGTGATTTGGGATCCCCTCTTCAAGCCTTGGAACCCTAGGGTTGTGTCAAAGTCTGTTTTTGACGAGTTTGGGTCGAGTTTATATAGAATTCCTATTTCTTACCGCCCAAGATTCTTCCTAAAATAACTCTGCCGAGTCAGCATCGACGGAGCGTCGACTGACGCGGACCAGCCTTCGGCGTCGACGCGCATCACCTGCCCGCGTCGACCTGCATGGGCATCGACTGATGCCCTTCCAATTGACGCTTCAGAAGTGAGCGTCGACTGACAGACCTTCTATCGACGCTTCAGCAGCTTCCCGTCGACATGGCATCGACTGATGCGCGCACAGTCAGCGCAGCACCGCACATCACGTCGACTGACGCGAGCCATCCTCGGCATCGACGCGAGCCATCGACGCTACCTCCCTGATTTGCCGGTTTCCTCTCGTCACTTGGTTGATCCTTGTCTCTCAACTTTCTTGTAAAACCTCATTCACTTATTATAGCACCAAATACTGCAAAATAGAGAAGAAATATACAATTGGTGCTCCTCCATTCGTAATAGTAAATACGCGAGAAATAAAACATAGAGATTAAACCATTAATTACCGTACAATTTCTCTCTTATCATCCAACATAACCAAGATCGGGTAAAAATAGACAACCATAAAACCATATCCATCTTCAACCTAAACAACATCAGGAAAAACTACAACCATATAAAATCATAACCATGTCCATAAACCATATACCATAACTGACCTAACCAAGGTCGGGTAAAAATATACAACCATAAAACCATATCCATCTCCGAAAACAACGTCGAGATATATTACAAATATATAAAACTATAAAACCATAATCATATACATAAACCATAAACTATTTCGGACCTAACAAAGGTTGGGTAAAAATACACAACCATAAAACCATATCCATCTCCGACCCAAACAATATTAGGGAAAATTACAATCATATAAAACTATAACCATATCTATAAACCATTTTCGACCTAAATAAGCATCGGGCTAAAAAAAACTATAACAATAAAAAGAATAACATAGTACTGTAAATAAAATACAACCATCCACCCTCCTTCAGTTAGGCATAGTATTTCTTTAAGTTACAAATATTACAAATCCTCCGCATTGTGTTACCTTGATCATCTTTCAACACATATGCTCCTTATTTCAGCACCTTGGTCACCTTAAATAGTCCTAACCAATGTATATCACATCAGTTCATCCGTAAACTAGATCACTTACTTGATACCGCCTTTTCCTCACCTTCTGGTTGTATGTCATTTGTATTCTTTGTTTATATCTTTCGACCCTTACAACAACATAATCTCTTATTTTGTTGATTACCTCCAAGGCTCCCCTCGTCAGCCTTTCATTCTCCTCTGGATCAAAAGCAGTTACACGATGCGAGCCAACCGCTATTTCTGTTGGAATCACAGCCTCTATCCCATAGACTAGACTAAGATGTGACTTCCCCGTAGTAGTTCGTGGGGTCGTTCGATAAGCCCATAAAATGGATGACAACTCTTTGACCCATAACCCTCCTGTCTTTTCTAACCTTAACTTAGTCCTTTGCACGATGATTCTATTAGCGACCTCCACCTATTCATTAGTGTAGATGTGCCACTGAGGTAAACCTCTATTGTATGCCCATCACCTTGCACCACTCCTACATCGTATGTCCATTGAATTGCAAGCCATTGTCCTAAACTAATACTCGCGGCACCCCAAACCTACAAAGAATTTTATGTGCAACATTTCTCAAAATAAGATTCCACATAGTCAAAGCGTTAGATCAAGCCAAACATTGAATATATCATTCCATACATATAGAAGTTTAATCTAAACCGTGGAGATCTGAATTTAAGGTACGTAGAATTTGATAATAAATTTTGAATAGAGCTCAAACTGTTTCCCAAAACAATCTACCCAATCTTTTTTCAAAATAGAATTACACCAAATCTAACCGTTGGATGAAATTGAATTTTGGATATAATGTCCAAACCACATTAAGGTTAAATTTGTCCAGTGGGGATTGGGTTTGAAGCTCTCTAACATTAGAAACATGTACGGAGAGACCTATTGCAAAAATAAAAATAAAATAAATATCGAGGAATGCCCTAAGAAAGAAGCGTATATTTCCTCCAAAGTAATTCGAATTACCCTATTATTTATTAAGATCAAATAATAAATATTTATTATATGGATATGAGGCATGATATGTATTATCCCACAATTCAAGTTCTTATGCAAAGCATCTTTATATGTTACCCATGGTTAAATTGTGAATGAAATTATATGTGCATGTCACGTTATGTACAATATTGACAAATATGGAATTTTGCAATACTTCAATGATATTCATAGAGTACATGTTATATTATTTATGCTCTTTAATGATTTCTTACTTAGAAATTATAAATAAAATTACTTACATAATTAGATGATAGATTCATGATTTTGCTTATATATTTAGTTAATCATGAATTTAAATGAATAGATAGTTTTATGTATGTTGGTATTCTCTTAATAATGAAATTTTATTGCTACTTTTATATGTATCATTGATTGTTAATTTGCATATTTTCATTATAATGAAAGTTCATGAACGATAAAAAACTTTATAAATAAGCCTTGTGACAAAGTATATTCACATAATATCAAAGAAAGAGTATGCCACATATTATTCAAATCCATTATTTAAAGGAATTGATTAAACTAACTCAATCTAAATGCAAAGTAATATACCCAGAAGAAATCGAGTGCTACCATCTTCCATTTCATGTGAAAACTAGAATAACTAGAATTCCACAATAATATTATCCACCAACCCCCAACTGACAAAAAGTCATCAAACTAAGTCAAAGTCAATTCTCTAATAAATTTGAGACTTCATATTGACCCCGAATCTTATGTTGGAATTATATTTAGTTACAAACTTTCAATGAACGTTGGGATGTGCTCTAAATGAATGTTTTAGGAATTTTATGAAACACTACTAGAATTCGGTGAAAAAAATTCATTTGCTTGCTAAAAATATACAATGACTTTGATATATTGCGAATCAAAAATTGTCTTACCATATGTGAAAAAGAAAGTCACTTTAAATGATAATAAGTAGTTGAGAGATACGATCTTATTCTTTTTTCTTTCCACTTAAGCAAACATACTGGTGAACTTGTATAATATAAAGGGAAAATTCTCATTTACTACCAAACCATAAACCCCAATTACTATATAATCAATTGACTTTATTTATACCCATATAACCCAAATACGTCCTGTTTAATCAAAAATTATATTTAAAATATCAAAATTACCCATAAATCTTAAAAGACAGACACCCACCCACCAACCCACACACACACACATGTGTGTGTATGTATATGAAGTAAATGAGTTTTATTTGAGATTTGTAATTTTTTAATTTTAAAAAGAAACCAGTTTAAATTCATTTCTCCCTCTCACCCACAAACTGAGATATATCTCTCTTTTTAAGTAGCATGTAATTTTCTAGATTTTTCTAAAGTAGTACATAATTATTCAAAACTTTTCAAGTAGTATGTAATTTTACTAAAGTAGTATGAAATTTAACGGTGGTGACTATTGGCGGTGGTAGGTGATTTTGACAAGCAGTATGTAATATTGTCAATGTAGTATGAAATCACACCGTTGTATAAAAATTTAGGAAGTAGTATAAAATCACATGGTGTAGTATGAAATCACACGGTGTAGTATAAAAATTTAGAAAGTAGTATATAATCATATGGTGTAGTATAAAATTTTATGATGTAGTATGAAATTGATTAGTAAGAGTATATTAGTATTCTTGTATATTACTTTGTATTAACTAGAAAGTTAAACATTTGGATAGACTATTTGGGATAAAATATTTCTCTAATGGTTTATATGTGAACTGTCCCTAATATTAATAGTGGGAGTTTCTTGAGGCTAATTATTCTTCATAATATCAATCTTAGACCTCTTAATAAGGAATTTTCTTGAGGCTAATTATGGTGTATATGAATAGTGAAAATAACCTCAAAGTAAAGGAGGCAAGGCATGTTGATTCCTAACTATATGAGAAGACTGAACCACATTTATGATATGTAAGGGTTCGTGATATTTATTGGTCGTAGTAGAAGTCGTGGAGATTCTCCTAATTGACCGATCAAATTTATTTGTTTCTTTACTTTCCATAAAACGTGTGAAAGTATAATGAATAATTGTTATTAGACTATTATATTTGGTCTCAAAGTTTATTTTGATTTAGATTTATATGATATGGCATGATTCAGTTTAATTATATATTATTGGTAAAAAAAATCATTTTGAATCATCGGATGTACTTGAATTTATTTACCACATATTTACATACAAGATTCAAAAGTAATACTTATAAGATATAATGTAACATATCTAGAAAATAAAGAAAAGTATTGGAATAAAAAGTATGTTGTTCAAAAATCTCTGAAGAATGTGAGAAGTTGTCGAGGAATAAACAATTATTCACTGAATTGATAATTCATATGTAACTACAATGATTGTATCATCCTAACCAATCAAATGGTGATGAACTGCCACATTGTTCATGCCTAGTGACACATTCATTAAAGTCATGAAAGCTCAGTATGAACCTAAAGCCAAATGAACCTTGTTAAGTTTAATGATATTCATATTGATGATTATCATTGAGAAATACATTATGAGAATAGAACTATACCAATAATTTATGTGGAAGGAAGCATGTTTTAGAGAAATAAGTGAGTTTAGTTGGTAATTTTACTTCACTACTTTTTTGTTTTTTATTGAATCATAAGATATGACCAACAATGAACTTTTGGACATTGACTCATTCAAGTTTTGACACGACCAACATGGATAATTTGGTCGTGATATGATGATCCATATTATAAGAAATTAACATAACATCTTTTATTTTGAAACCCTCCAATTTCCAAACCATTTCATAATTGTTGGTTGTACAAGAATTGTGGTGATATGATTATCACATTTCATGTAGCCTACTTTTATTTGTTCGTTGCAACTTATATTATCTTCATAACTACAAGTGAGTTCTTCAGTGGTAGAGTTCAAGCCACTATTCTTAGAGATATGTATAATTATAACATTTACCATAGATACTTATAAACTACTACATGTATGATAATGATAATGAAAGGTTTGGAAACTGGAGGGTTGCAATATAATTTACTTACAAATGAACTTAAATACCCAAATTGGAATAGAATCCTCAACTGGAAATGCCCCTTCACCATTTCTTCTCACTCACACACTTTGGCATCTCAACGGCACCATCTCAACAATGATGATTAACATGAATTCGTTTTGATTTTAGTTAGTGTTTTAGTTAGTTTTTCTTATTGTTTTTGGTGAAAGTTGGATAGATTGAGCGTATTTTTGTATTTTCTTATCTCCAACTTATTTTATATTATTTTAATTATAATTAATTAACTTTATATTTATTTTAGGTATTTTGAATATTTTGGGTTTGGACGTAGTCAAATATGGGCATACGAGTGGAGTTTCAGTGAAAACGGGCTTCGATTTGAAGTATTACATTTCACACTGGGTACCAGGTCGACACTGGGTTACCCAGTGTCCGAGCGCTAGCCACTACCGACACTGGCTGCCGAGCGCTGCTGACACTGGGTAGGCTGCTGCCACTGGGTTACCCAGTGTCCGAGTCATTGCTGCCACTTGCTGCACTGGATGCTCGCGTCGACCGATGTGGCCGTCGATGCACCCCCTGCCCGTGTCGATGCCGAGAGCTGCTTGCGTCGATCGATTCTCAATTGACGCTAATGCCCACGAACTCTCTATCGCGTCGATCCTAAACGCATCGATCGACGTACCAATCCACGCTGGAAACGCATTTTTGACGCATTTTTAGGGTTTCTTGTTGCCCAAGACATGGAAAAACTATAAATACCCTATGTATTTCGGGTTCTTACATACATTATCATATTTTTAGGGTTCCAAGGCCTTTTGGGGGCTGACAACCCCAACAAGTGCCCTTCTATTTCTTTAGTTACTCTTTAAATTTCTTAGTTTTAAATTCTTAGATTTTAAAGGAGCTTAGATTAGTTCTTAGATAGTTTAGATTAATATTAGTTCGTGGATTTCGCGCCCAACGCTGTCAATTCGTCTTCGTTTAATTAGTAAGTATTTATTTTCTACGCTCTTAAATTTAGTTGCATGTTTTTTATTAGTTTAATTAATTCTCTCAGAATAATTATTACTTCCACGACGAACTGTGATTTTGATTATGTTGGGATTGAGATATTGATTATGTTTATAATTATTGGCTAGATCTTATGGGTCTAGAGCCTATATTCATTTACAACCATCAATTGGGTCTTCCCAAACGATCATGGAGACGAATCGAAGCTCTAGAACCCTAGTTTTCTTAATTCGTTTTAAAAGTCTTTTAATTAATTTTCTCATAGTTAAATTAATCTTAGGTTTTAGATAATTAGTTCTTAGTTTAAATAATTTTATATTTAATTAATTAGGTCCTAGATTAGATAATATTTAGATTTAATTAGTTTAATTAGTTTCTAGTTCTTAAAAAAACCAAACCAATTTGCGACCGTGTGTTATTTTTCTTATTCTTGAAACGCAAACACAAAATAAACTTCCGAATCGAGCTTTTCTCGAGAGATCGACTTGAGTCAACTTATCAACCTACACGCAATCCCATACTTTTGCGAGCGAGCTTTTTAAAATTGACAAATTTAATAAAAGTAGGTGCAAAAAGTTCGAATCAAACGACCATAGAATAGTGAGGCAAAGGCAGCATCAGACGGTTCTAGCAGTGGACTAGATAGCTGCGGTTCAACTGCTTCTGACGACGCAAGTCCAACCATGGTGGATGCTTGGGATGAGCGGTGGGTCTTATGATTATGGGCTCTATAAAGTTTGGTTCCTAACTTTAACTCCGGTGAATCATTCTTGTTTTGTCTCACATAAACTAAATAAAGTTAAGTAGATGCAAAATGAGAATATAAACAAGAATGAGAGCAGCAAGCATCAAACACATGGTTCAAAATCTGAACCAATGAACCAAATGGTTTGGGTTGGGTAGGTCACCTAGTCAACCCCTCAAACGACCGGGCTAATAATATTTATATAAATAACTAAGTGAACATATAATTTTTTTTAATGATTTAGATTACTCAATGGGTGTTTAATCCAAATTATAATAAAAAGTTTACCAATACTCTAATTAATACAGTCATTTTTCCCTCAATTTTCAAACTTTTTCGAGTTGCATCGAGATCATTAGAGCTTTTCTTTTTTTGATATTTAACATGATATCGTGTAAGAATGTATATAATTATTATAATATAATAATTCATATAGTTTTTTTAAGACATTTTACCTCTCTTTTACACTCATCCGATATAAACAGAAAAAATACCAAAATATTCATTGCTTCATTATATTATACCCCATGTATCACATGAGGTTTAATTAATGCAAATTTATTTAAATTTATTAATATTTGGTATTGTATAAACATTTTTATTTGGTTATCAATATACATAATTTATATCTGTGTGTGTATGTGTGTGTGTGTGTGTTTTCCGTGCATCACACGAATTCAACACTAAAAGTTGTGGAGCCCCGATTATTTAACAATATAATGTATTTAAATAAATATATTACTCTTTCTATTATGTTTTTGTTCATTTCAATAACAGTGTTTTATTATAATAAATTTCTATTAGAATATATTTTAGATATTATGATATTTTATTGCTATTTATTTTATTTCATAGATGGAGCAAATACACAGTTTATATTTTTATTTTGACTCAATGTGTTAAGCTGGGCTCAAGATTCTTCAAACTAAATACAATTAAACAGACCCAAACCCTTACGCCCAGGCCTAAAGATTTGAGCCCAATAAGATAACCGTCGTTCTATTGTATATCTCCTCTGATTTCAATCGACAAACTGAATTTTTCTTTCATTTTCTTACACCTAAACTTTATGACTGAGAAATTTCATCGGCCTCATGACAAGGATCCAAACGTTGGATCTTCACAAACTCTTTATAGTGAATAGCCCTTTTCATAAGGTTTCTAACGCTACCTCCGGATTGAAGATCGGTGCTCTGGATCATCGGCGACGGCGAAATTTTTTCATACTGACACGACTCGAGACCAGCACCGTCGAACTTTGATGGCTGGTTTCCGGTAAACCGAAGGTCCGATATTATTGTTTTATATATTGGATTGTTCGTATTGGTGAGTAGTATCCGAAAATCTCTTTAATTTTGTGAATCGATGCTAGAAACTTCCTAACGGGGCCGAGAACTGGCACTTTCCGGTGACCCCATTTTAGTCGTTTGGGTTGTCGGCAAGTTTTGAGCCTGATGTTAATTGAAAGCTCTTTTCATGAGCAGCATGTTTCTTATTTTAGATTCGGGTTTCGGTGAGTTTTGTGAATGTGTATGTGTGTTGTTGTTCGTATGTATGTGTGTGTTCTGAGTATGTTACAGATGGTGACTAGTGGCCGGTTGTAGTCGGGGAGGTTATTGGCTGACGGGGAGTGGAAAAGGTGGTGGTAGAATGTTTTGGGCTGAAATGTGATGTTCAGAAGTTGAGGGGTGTGGTTTTGGGAATTAGATAGAATTTTGGACTTAATTATAGTTTTTGAAAACTTCAATCTGACCCTCAAAGTTTCAATTTAGTCCTCCTAAATTAAGTTTTGATTTATTTCGAATTGACCCCAAATTAGAGTTTTGAAAACTTCAAGTTGACCCCACGAACTTTTAAAAGTTCCTAAAATTTCAATTTATCCTAATTACTTTATTATTTTTTTCCAAAACGTACAACTTTTTTATTTTTAAGCCGAAATAGGTCAAACGACTTTCAAATGACATCAAATTGACCCATAGTTTTGCTTCGGCATTTTCTTATGTAAGGCATACTTGAAACTACAATTTTACCCTTGAATTTTAAATTTAGAGTATCGAGACCCGAACGACCTTATTATCATATTTTGCATTGTAGATTATTATTCTCACTTCCAATCATCATAAAATCTTAGATAATACTTTATCATTTTTATATATATACGCTGTATATTTATCTTATATTGTAGGGGTTACATTGGCTTTTATTTGAAAATCCCGATCAATGGAGTGCAATAGGTCAAGGATCTCGTGTGCTGCAGTGACGTGCTAATCTTCAAAATAATTTTCAATGAAAGTATGTAAATTTATTTATTTTGGAGTTTTGAAAGTAAAAGAGAGAAAATTAATTTCATTGCATACGAATCAACATGCATGTTCTCGTTTTTTTTTATGATATGCTTATTTTGGTGAGTGATATCATTTCTTGTTAATGTTAAATAAAAATGACTTAAAGTTTATTATTTTATTTATCTCAAAACCACTCTCAAAATCTTTGAACTTGTTACGAACTTTGTCAACTATTGCAAGATTCATATTTTTTGAAATATTTCTTGGCTTTTCTTAGACATGTGCTTGTTTGAGGCTTGCATATATTGGGCAATATACCGAATAGGTCACTTGTGGTTATTGTTCCACTATGCATGGTCTATTCCCATCTCTTGATCGGGTCGGAGCCGTCGGTAGGAATATGTTGTATATTTGGTATATTTTGAAGGGTAAAAAATTATATGCATCCTTTACTATACGCGTTTTTTGAATTTGCATCCTAACGTTTTTTTTGTAATTTAATGCATCATGTACTATACAAAATTTCGAAAGTGCATCCTGTACTATACAAAATTTAGAAAAAACAAATAAAAAAAAATTTATTATTTATTTCTGGTGAGACTAGGTGAGAAAATATGCCGGAACTAGTTTTATTAAATAAATACAATTATAATAAATTCGGTGAGTTTGCATATTTAATAAAATATGTCGAAACTAGTTTTAAATAAATAATAAATTAGCCGGAACTCACCTAAAGTATACGGGTTTAAAAATATGCAACCTCACTCGCGAGACTAGGTGAGTTCCGGCGAGTTGGGGCGAGTTGACTGGTCGGAGGATGCACTTTCAGAATTTTGTGAAGTACAGGATGCATTAAATTACAAAAAAAATGTTAGGATGCACCCCAAAAACGCGTATAGTACAGGATGGTTACAATCTTTTCCCCTAATTTGAAATATGACGATTTCCTAGGTATCAACCCATCGCGAAAGGGACGTAGAGCTATTTGGGAGGCACAAGGTGGCATGAGGCTTCGATTTATATTGGTGTGTCACATTTCCTGGAGAGTGGAGAACGTAAAAAAGGTTCGGTATCTGATCAATATTGACCTTACGTATATCGCTTGTTTGTTGACTGGATCTGGTTCGGGAGCTAAGTGCTACGTGCGCGAGACCTCCAATTACAATCGAACTATGTACTACGCACGGGAGCCACCTCTAGAGTCTCGTGAGTGTCATTCATTTGATATGTAGATATGAAATTCACGCGTGTTTCTTGTTTATTATGGGGTTTCATTCCTTCTTCTGCTAAATATGCATTCATGGCATATATGAAACACTTTTGACACCAGTTTATATTTGCAAAGATTTGAATTTCTCTTTTGTCACACAAATATAAGTATTTTGACCTAATTTTATAAAACTCATTTTTTGTATCTTAAAAAAAAACTAATTTGTAACTTTTAAAACCCACTTAGCTCCTTTAGCTCACTCCATATTTTTAATAAAATCTTCAGATAATTGAGACATGGAGACAATAGTGAGACGAACGACCAACTCGGGATTGACCTGATTTTGGGAATTCTAGTATTTAATTTTTGTCCTAGCATTGATTTTTTTTTTTTTTTACTTCCGCTGTATTTAGTATTTTGGTCAAGCCTTCAGTTTGAAAAAATCTTGGAGATTGCCTTGTGAATTTATTTAAATATTTCTACTTAGGGATTACTATTTTGTATTTTCGTTTGGGGCGTTGCATAAATAAAAAAATGATCATTTATAAATAGAAGTGTCTTCTTTTCCTGACCAAAAAAAACCCTTCTATTATTAGTATTTTAATTTTAATCCCAATATTTCATCCATTAAAAACAAAGTATAATTAAAGTTAACTATGACTTGAATTTTTCCAGTCATATGGTATGTTTAATTAAGTCTATTAGGAATGCTTTCCGATTTGAAGCTGGTAGTTTTGATTATGATATAATCAAATATTTATGTATATTAATTATTGTCCAATGATTATGGTACATTAAACTAAGTGTTCTAACTGGATATCAATTAATTCGAATTGAATCTCAATTACACCTTCCACCAGTGCGATTCTTTTACTATATATATTTGCAATTGTTAGAACATTTCTCTTTAGGGTATTCAAATTTCATACTCAACACTTCACCAAAAAAAAAAGCCATGTGATAGTTTTAGTCCAGAGCGGACTAAAACTATTTGACAGAGAAGCAATTAAATGGAAATGCAGGATAATAGAGAAGCAAAAGACAATTATATACATGAGGCACTTCACATGATTCAATATGTTGGGGAAAAAAATGAACTACAGATGTCAACACTCATAAGTTAGAGCATTATTTTAAAACCTCTTATTTATCTTCTAATCGTTCGTAATCTCAAATAATATTTTTTTGTAAAATTAGAGTTAAATAGAAAACTTATATGCTCATCCATTTCACAATTGTGGTTGTCATATTTTTGATCATGTCGCTCTTATGCAATCTGCAAAATATGATCACATTATCATTGTTCGTATTATTGGGTTGTTGTATTGTTTAAGTTTAGTGTATCCTATTTATGTAAGTTTTCATGTTTAATCTCAAAAAAAAAAAAAAAAAAAAAAAAAAAAAAAAAAAAAAAAAAAAAAAAAAACCGCAAAAAAAACATATACCCATTTGACATGTAACAAATCTTCTTTTCAAATACACGTGTGAATTTTTGTCTACGTGAAAATTCATTATTCGTAAGAATATATTTTTTACAAAAATAAAAATTGTTATGAGATAGGAGCAACTTTGATTTATTTATTTAATTATTTTGAGAAAAAAAGGTTTGTGCTACCAATCGATTGTCAAATTAGAATTTTGGGTTGGCTTTGAAGAAAAAATCAGAACCATATCGGCCACCGCTTATTGATGATGGACTTACAATAAAAAGTTATATAATTTCTTTTGAGTACAATAATAATAGCTCATAGAAATTTATTTTATAATATAAATATGTATTTGTTGTAAAAACGTGAATGTTATTTTAAAATACTTAAATTTTATTCTATTTATATTGTTGCCTAATCATGTTATTGAATCATTTGTACTATTTATAGTACTTTCAAATTAACATTTCAAAAAATAGTTCAAAATGTAAAATTAATGGCCCATGTACGAATTTATGGAAAAAAAAAACCTACTGGAAGAATTATATAATTAGTTTACAAAATATAAATGTATATTTATTTTTTATTGATAATTGCTATGTAATGTTTTGGAATAAATTTAACTTATATGGTTTATATTTCAATTATCTTTTTTTAGTTTCTAAAAGTAATTTATAAGAGTCTCATAATTTATTTCGAAATAATCTCTCTGTTTTTAGATTCACCATTTAGGGCATCTCGAATGATATGTTTAATTTGTTGTAAATTGGATTAATTCTAATTTAATTGTACAGCGTAAATTCGTTTTAACGAATTGTATAAGCTTTATCTACGTGTCATGTAGATAATTATAACTTTTTGAATTTCTCAAATTCATTTATTGGTGAGTGAGAAATGGTGTTTGGAAGTTGAATGGTTACTTTAGTGCCTTTTCGTTTATCCCACATTGATAGATATATGTAAAACTTAAGTGCAGAAAACAGAAATATGATAATGCAGTATG
>BMAC01000024.1:676889-751970 GCA_014905375.1 Phtheirospermum japonicum | reverse complement strand
CCAATTGCCCTGGACCCAGGTCTGAGGTCCGGGCCTCGGCTCCGCTATCGGCTTCGCCGAAGGCGGATTGACGAACCCAAGTCCAAGAGCCCGCGTGAGCTTCGTTTACACAAAGCCCACAATACCCGTTGGCCCACTTGATGTCCACTTATTAAAAGTTAAACACTTTTAAACTCCCTTCCACATTGAATTACATAGCTCAGTCCAAATTTTCCCAGTTCGCCGGAGCCCTGATATTTACGGTGCAGTAATATAAAGGGACGAAGTCGTTTTATCTTTGGGAACATTTTTCCAAAATCGAAGGGCACTATCGGGGCAAAATCGTTTTGCGGAAAGAGAACTTCTCGACTCGACTTGTTATTTATTTTTCAGTTTTAGTGATTATTACAAATACCCTGTTTGTGCTCATTTTATTTGTAAGATTCGAACAATCGCAAAACGATTTTTATTTGTAATTTTAATTTTTTAAGTTGTAATATCCCTGACTGGAAAGAGAGATGTCAACATCCAGCACTCTGACGAGCGACACTATTCCGGCCATCACCTCCACTACTTCGGCGACGAACACTGCCCCCGCAGTCACGAACACCACGACAATTGGCATGCCTTCGCCAATCATGAACACTACTCAACCTGAGTTAATTATCAACCCAGGAACCCTTGACTTCTTACTCGAGACGCTGACAAAGCGCATGGCCCAGTCGAATTCATCCACAGCTTCGGCTGTTGGAACGATCCCTTTTGAGATAGGGATTTCGGTCCAAAATATGTCAGCTCCGGCTGTGACCCATCCCATTGGGATGACGGGAACTTCGGTTCCAAATTTGTTTGCAACTGCTCCCCAAACAGATTCAACTATTTTGAATACCCATTCAACGGGTTCGATGGGGACTTTTGTACCAACGATGAACGCGTCGGTGCACTCCTCACGGATCATGCCCGCGGCGGAGGAGAAGCCTCCAAAATTCAATGGGGAAGGCTTCAAGAGGTGGCAACAAAAGATACTATTCTACCTCACGATGCTTGGTTTCGCTAACTTCGTGAAGGAAGACAAACCACCTATTCCGGACAAGGATGAGACTAGTTTCCATGTTCACGCTGCCTTCGATAATTGGCACAATGGGGACTATCTGTGTAAAGGTTTTCTTTTAAGTAGCCTAGAAGATAGCCTGAGTAATGTGTACTCGGATGTAAAGACCTCCAAGAAAATTTGGGAGGCACTTGAGAAGAAATACAGTTCCGACGAGGCTGGAACTAGGAAACTTGTAGTCACGAACTTCATGGACTACAAGATGGTGGACTCTCGCCCGGTTATGGAACAAGTTCAAAAGTTCCAAATGCTGGTGAATGATGTCCACGCCGAGGGGATGATTCTTCCGGATGCTTTCACGGCAGCTGCCATGATTGATAAGCTTCCACAAAACTGGAAAGACTTCAAGACGTACCTCAAACATAAACGAAAGGCGATGTCTCTTGAAGATGTTATCCGGAAGGTGCGAATTGAGTCCGAAGTTCGAGCTCAATACAAGAATTYRAAAAGTTCGGATGAACCTCRAGTRAACTTGCTTGAACGAGGAGACAACTCGAAGAAGAGGCCGCGTCCCRGCAACTYGAAGCCTAAAGCTCMTTCTTCTAARAAGTTCGAAGGYAAATGCTACAATTGCGGTTATACTGGACACATGTCTAAGGAATGCCGCAAGCCAAAGCAAAAGAAGGCTAGGCCGAGYGCACACATAGCCGAGAGAGAGCTRACTAAGGATGAYCTCRTTGCGGTTATCACTGRAGAAGCTAACATGATCRAGAACCGCGGTCAATGGTTCATCGACACTGCTGCAACCGCCCATGTGTGTGCTGATCGGAGCTTGTTCTCCAAATACCTTCCTTGTGAGGGAAGGAAGTTRAACATGGKAAATCAAGYYTCTTCGGAAGTTGCTGGTACTGGTACGGTTGTCCTMAAAATGACTTCCGGCAAGGAGATCACTCTGAATGAGGTGCTGCACGTTCCGGACATCCGGAARAACTTAGTCTCTGGTTCAATACTAGTTAGTCGTGGCTTTAGACTTGTATTTGAGGCTAATAAGTTTGTACTGTTGAAGTTTGGAACACCTCTGGGTAAGGGTTACCTTACGGATGGTTTGTTCAAACTAAGTGTAATGGCTATACGCCCAAAACAAGTCATTAATAAAATTGCTTCTGATTCCTCTTACTTGACTGAGTGCTCTAGTTTATGGCATTGTAGATTAGGCCATGTTAATCTAAATGCAATAAAACGTTTATCAAATCTCAATTTACTTAAGGTAAATGAATTTGTTAATAAAAGTAAGTGTGAAATTTGTGTAGAAGCAAAAATGACTAAGTTGCCGTTCAAATCGGTAGAAAGGAGCACGACACCTTTAGAATTAATTTACACGGATGTATGTGATTTAAGGTTTGTGCAAACTAGAGGTGGTAAAAAGTATTTTATTACTTTTATTGACGATTGCACAAGATACTGATACCTTTACCTTTTGAGAGGTAAAGATGAGGCTATTGAAACTTTCAAGAACTTCAAAAATGAAGCCGAAAATCAACTTAACTGCAAAATTAAATCTATCCGGAGTGATAGAGGAGGGGAGTACGTAGCTCCATTTGAGGAGTTGTGCAACGAAAGTGGCATAATTCATCAAACTACAGCTCCGTACTCACCTCAATTGAACGGAGTTGCAGAACGCAAGAATCGTACTTTGAAAGAAATGATGAATGCGTTGTTGATTAGTTCTGGGTTACCTCAGAACATGTGGGAGGAAGCTGTTTTAACAGCTAACTATATCCTCAATAAGATTCCACTTAAAGGAAGGGGCGAAACTCCCTATGAGTTGTGGAAAGGAAGGAAACCTTCTTACAAATACCTCAAAGTGTGGGGGTRTTTAGCGAAGGTAGAAGTGCCTCTACCGAAACAAGTAACGATCGGACCCAAAACGGTTGATTGTATTTTTATTGGTTATGCACTGAACAGTAGCGCCTATCAATTTATAATCCATAGGTCGGATGTTTCGGATATGAATGTCGGAACCACCTTTGAGTCAAGGAATGCAATATTCTTTGAAGACATCTATCCTTGTAAGGATAAAGGTGCATCCATTTCAAACACTAGTAATGCTGAAGGAACTACAAGTCACGAACTTGTGGGGGTTGAACCTAAGTCTCGCAAACGACCCGATTCAGAACTTGAAGCTATAACTCCTAGACGGAGCACTCGAGCTAAAGTTGCAAAGGACTTCGGTCCTGACTATGTGGTTTTTCTCTTAGATGAAGAACCAAATTCACTGAAAGAAGCTTTCTCACGGACTGATAGTTCATTTTGGAAGGAAGTTGTACAGAGCGAGATCGATTCGATCATGCAGAACCGTACGTGGATTCTAACTGATTTACCTGAAGGTTGTAAACCTTTAGGAAGTAAATGGATTCTGAAATGAAAGTTCAGAGCCGATGGATCAATCGATAAGTTTAAAGCTCGTTTGGTCGTGAAAGGATTTCTCCAAAAGGAGGGTTATGATTTCTTTGATACATACTTCCTGTAACGAGAATTACCTCTATACGGGTGCTTCTAGCGATTGCTGCCTTGCACAATCTTGAGATTCACCAAATGGATGTGAAAACAGCTTTTCTAAATGGTGGTTTAGAAGAGGAAATTTACATGGAACAATCCGAAGGTTTTGTTAAACCTGGACAAGAAAGAAAGATATGCAAACTGGTTAAGTCATTATATGGCTTGAAAAAAGCACCTTTACAATGGCATTTGAAATTTGACGAAGTGATGATGTCAAATGGCTTCAAGATAAACGAGTGCGACAAGTGTGTCTACATTAAGAATACTAATGACAGATTTGTTATAGTATGTCTTTATGTAGATGATATGTTAATCATGGGCAGCAACCTACAAGTGATTAACGAGACGAAACTCATGCTAAAAAGAAATTTTGACATGAAGGATCTGGGAGTTGCTGACACTATTCTTGGCATAAGAATCATTAGAACTCCAGATGGAATTGTATTGTCACAATCTCATTACATTGAAAAAGTGATCAAGAAATTCAATGCACACGATAGTCTTCCAACAAAGACACATATGGAACTCGACGTTCACTTAAGTAAGAACAAAGGTGACCATGTTGCTCAGAAGGACTATGCTAGTATCATCGGATGTTTGATGTACATCTCCAACTGTACAAGACCTGATCTAGATTGCTCGGTAAACAAACTGAGTCAATATACAAGCAACCCAAGTGGAGAACACTGGAAAGCGCTTGTGAGAGTTTTGAGATACTTAAAGTATACTCTGAACTTTGGGCTACATTATGATAGACACCCCAGGGTACTTGAAGGTTACTGTGATGCAAACTGGATATCCGACACAAAAGACTCTTTGTCAACAAGTGGATATGTGTTTGTAATAGGGGGAGGAGCTGTTTCTTGGAGATCCACTAAACAGACATGTATAGCCCGATCCACCATGAAATCTGAGTTCATCGCTGTGGACAAAGCGGGTGAAGAAGCAGAATGGCTTCGTAACTTTTTAGAAGATATTCCATGTTGGGAGAAACCCGTGCCGCCGGTTATGCTTCACTGCGACAGTCAAGCTGCTATTGGAAGGGCAAGAAGTGGTTTGTATAACGGCAAGTCTCGACATATTCGTCGGAGACATAACACCGTAAGACATCTGCTATCGAGTGGGATTATCTCAGTTGACTACGTAAGGTCAATAGATAATCTAGCGGATCCATTCACTAAGAACATAGCTCGAGATCAGATGTACAAGTTACTTGAAAGAATGGGAGTGAAATCCACATCTTAAAGATGATTGTAGTGGACACCCAACCATGATGAGTGGAGATCCCACAAACTTGGTTCAATGGGAAAACTAAACTGCAAAAGTCTGGGTAAGTAAAATTCTACGACCCTATTCCTTAAAGTAAAAGTAGAGTTTATAATCTGTCACGTGGTGAGGTTAAATCTCTGATTTTTAATGATTCTTGTGCAGGTCTTTGACTTGAGTATGACAGAATGCTGATTTAAAGAATCACCTATGTAAGCGAGAAGTGAGGGCCGCTTCTACTGAAGCTTATGAATCCAAAGAAGTTATCCATGGCCGGAAACGGACACAAACGTGAGAACGAAAGAATTTTGAGACCTTAGTGGGTTGGTACTATTGTCTAGTATACACAAAAGGGAATAGTTCAAAAATTATGTTCACTAATCCGTCGGTATGCTCGATAGTATTAACTAAGGAGGGTTCAAGGCCATAAGCCACCTATCCCTATTCTCTATTGTCTCTTAAGGACTGAGCTATGTATTTGCATTCATGCATTTCGGTTTTTGGAGTTTCTCACTCATGTGGGGGATTGTTGTAAATTGGATTAATTCTAATTTAATTGTACAGCGTAAATTCGTGTTAACGAATTGTATAAACTTTATCTACATGTCGTGTAGATAATTATAACTTTTTTAATTTCTCAAATTCATTTATTGGTGAGTGAGAAATGGTGTTTGGAAGTTGAATGGTTACTTTAGTGCCTTTTCGTTTATCCCACATTGATAGATATTCAATGTGGAAGGGAGTTTAAAAATGTTTAACTTTTAATAATGGACATCAAGTGGGCCCAAGGGTATTGTGGGCTTTGTGTAAACGAAGCTCACGCGGGCTCTTGGACTTGGGTTCGCCAGTCCGCCTTCGGCGTAGCCGATGGCGGAGCCGAGCCCGAGCCCGGACCGGTGGGGTCCTGGGCCTGGCTGGCTACTTTTGGACTTGGGACTTGGGTAATTGGTCCGAAATTGTTGGTCCGATTGTGATGGTCCGTGTGGGGTCCGGGTTCTAATTCAATCCTGACTAACCTTTTAGCCACATGTAGTTTTTGACCCCAGATTTATTTTTTTTAACTCATGACCGTGTCGTAACGGCTGGCACCGGAACAGTCAGACGTTTTCCAAACTTTTGAATTCAAACAGTAACGTATCTGCACGCTGAACTCGTCCAGGTGCATGCTTGTTAAAGCTGACTGTTTGAACGCCATTAAGGACATCTTAATTGGCAGCTGTAACCCTAATTTGAACCCCTATAAAAGGGTGAGACTCCTGCATTCCTTTTTTACACTTTCCATACGCAAGAAATCACCTGAGCATACTGCATTATCATATTTCTGTTTTCTGCACTTAAGTTTTACATAGCTCAGTCCAAATTTTCCCAGTTCGCCGGAGCCCTGATATTTACGGTGCAGTAATATAAAGGGACGAAGTCGTTTTATCTTTGGGAACGTTGCCAAAATCGAAGGGCACTACCGGGGCAAAATCATTTTGCGGAAAGAGAATTTCTCGACTCGACTTGTTATTTTTCTTTATTTTATTTTCCAGTTTTAGTGATTATTACAAATACCCTGTTTGTGCTCATTTTATTTGTAAGATTCAAACATAATTATGAATTATATAGTTAAATTTACAAAACTTAGTTATATTTCCATAAATTAGAAATATGTAAAAATAAAATTAATTTATTTTTTTTAATTTAAGAGTTAATCTTAATTACTTTGTCAATCTCCAATGTGAGAGTATAAGATAGAAATGCGCTAATTGTTACTCCAAATACGTGATATTATTGTTCTTCGAGCAAAATTATTGTTAATCAAATTATCCACTTATTAAGACTTACTCATTCCAAGCTTAGAACACCATTCAAGTTTAAATTACGGCAGTTTCCTCTTACAATTTCATATGCCTTGACTATGAGCAAGAGTTCGAGGCAATCCATCTCACGTGTCATGCTAAATTTGAATAATTTTGTCTTTAGTAATAATTATCTAAATGTGACTGTTTAGCAAGTTATAAATCGAAGGATTATTAAAAAATAGTTCGTGGGATTAAAAAAGTACGAATAAGCAGACAAAAATATCATTTCAAAGAAGTATTTCAAAATGTATAATATAAATTGTCTACATTGATATATTTTATCTTATTGAATATCTTTATCTAATTGTATCACAATAAATGATTATTATCAATTTATGTTATCTATTAAATATATAAATTTTTACATTACGTCTTCGGTGTATTGCACCCTTGCATTGCACAGGTAATTTAACTAGTTTGTGCAATACAATTCTTACATAAATTATTTTATATTTTTGAAAATTGATTTAATAAGAATAATAACATAAAATTGCGGATGAAACACGGTATAATCAATTTGCAATGTCTTTAGTGGATCTAAATTTTATTTTTTTAAATGGATTTCTCAACAATTCATGAATGGAAACATAATAACTAATTCTTTTGGAATATAAGTGAACTAAAAGTTTGGATCCTTATTCCCAGGGCTGATCCAGGATCCTAAATTTGGGGAGGCCGCATACAAAAAAAAATTAATAATTATGGTGCATTATATAATAATAATAATATAATAAAAAAAAAACCTTAATATTAATATTCATAATTAGTAACCAAGAGAGAGAAGTCTAAAATATGAAAAGAAAAGAATTTATACTTCCGTCCCACAAAATATAGTTAAGTATTTCATTTTCTTCTATTCCACAATTATAGTTCAGTTATCATATTTAATATATCATTAATTTCTCATTTTCACATATATCCTTCATTTTTTATTTTTTTTTGAAATAACAATTCATATCTTGATAAATGCAATATTGATGATAACAAAACAAAATTTTGAAATTTTAATAAAAAATACATTAATTTCAAAACTAACTTCTTGAATTATTATCTGACAATAATAGATTAGGAAAAGGTCTAACCAAAAATTGCTTGCGCCTCCAAAACAAAAACAAAAAAGAAAGAAAAAGAAAAAAGACTTAAAGTTGCGCCTCCAAATCAAAGAAAGAAAAATTAAAGGAGCAAAATTGCTTTTATTGGAGTTCGAACCTTAAACCATGGGAATATTAATTGGAGCCAAAGCCACTTCACCAACTACCCATGTTATTCAATGAAAGAGGTCACATATTATTTAATCTACAAAATTAATAATAATAATAATAATAATAAACACTATATAGTATTACAGTTTTTGAAATTTTTTTGCGGGGGCCGTGGCCTCCCCGGACATACATGTAGATCCGCCCCTGCTTATTCTATTAATATATTTTAATTGTAATTGATGTTGTTAATAGTTTAAAATGTATGGTAAGATAAATAGAATTCAAAATCAAATCAATAGCAACCTTGCATAATACAATAATAAGTTTTAATGTTAATCAATTACAACCATGCATGATTGTTTCCTCAACATCAAATGTATAATTTAAAAACTATTTGAAACCTTTCTCAAATATAAATTTATCAACATTATCATGATCAAATATTTGCTCATCAAATTCTCAATTTAAATTACAGCCTGAAATAAATACAGTCTAATCGGATTTATCAACATTCTCATGATTGTTTCATTTAATTTTAAATATTAGATTGTGGAAAAAAGTCATTTTTACCCTTTCCATCTGTTTTTTCCCCTTTATTTCATTATTTCTTTCGGATCATTTTTTCCTTTATTTATTTCTTTATTTCTTTCTTTCTATTTTGTTATTATGAAAAGAATAAAAAAAACATAAAAATTGATAAATCTGTTTGTTTGGCAGATCCAGAAAGAAAACGTCGCCCCGCCGAAGATGGAAGCTCCGTCGGCAAAAGAAAACGCCGCCCCACCGGAACCCCAGGTTTCACGCACGTACACACACATACACACGAATCGGGTCGATACGTGTGCGGGATCTGCAACCAGGGTTTTCAGCGGGACCAGAATCTTCAGATGCACCGGCGGCGGCATAAAGTGTCGTGGAAGCTATTGAAGCGCAAGACCTCGGCGGCGAGGAAGCGCGTCTACGTCTGCTCGGATCCCAGCCGCTGAAATCCGTGACCCGAGAAAAGGACCATGATTACAACTTTAATCGCAATAACTTTAATTCTGCCAAACCCTATGTAATCGAGCATTATAACGAATTGATTAAGCAGTTGGGATTGGAATTGTGTGATGACGAGATCTATTCTGTGAATAATGTTGGTGAATTGAAGCCTGCGGTGAGTGAAAATGGTGGTAGTAATGGTACAGAGGCGGCGGTCTTATTTGCGACGGCGGAAGAGGAGGAGGCGATAGAGAATGAGGTGCAGAAGCTGTCGGAGGAGCTGATGGCATAAGAAGACTACATGATTTTTTAAAATTAAGAAATATAAAAATTTAATTAATATATTTTTAGTTTCAGTTAATTTCTCTTCTTTTTTACTCATAAATCATAATTATCTTATTATTGTAAATTTATTTAAATTTCTTAAAATAAATATGAAGAAAGTTAAAATAAATTAATTAAAAATTCTTAAAAAATAATTAATTTAAAATAAAATTAAGCTTCTAAAATTACATTTAATTAAAACGGATACAAATTACTCATATTGCAACCTCTAATAAGTATTTGGTGTTGGAATTTTTCAATTTTCATTTTCAGCCCCAATTTTCAAACCAGATTCCGTTTCTTCCCCATTTCTAGAAATCAGTATTTGGTATTGGAATTTTCCAATTTGCATTTCCAGCCCCAGTTTGCTAATCAGATCCCGTTTCTTCCCAATTTTCAGAAATCGGTCAAAATTGGTGGCATCGGGCGGCTAGTTCCTGGCGACGGTGAGGCACGACATAATTTTCTTCCCCAATTTCTAAAATCGGACGACGCAAATCCTTTACGCCTTCTTCAAATAATTGTTTCATCTCTTTTTCAATAGTTTTGCCTGACAGCTAATTGCATGCACTTGAAACAGACCGATTCTTTATTGTGGGCATTAGGTTTTCTTGGGCTAGGATTATATTAATGGGTATTTGAGAAGTTGTGAAAGGATTAGAATCTTACGAGAGTTATGAAAGGAAATTGAATCAGATAATTAATAGGAATAGGAAAGGTCTGAAGCATAAAATGAAAAGAATTGAAAAAAAAACTAAATGAAAGGGCAAAAATGACTTTTTCGTTCATTTAATATTTAAAATTAAATAAAATATTAAAAAAATAAATAATCATGCCGCATCAGTATTGGGCCCGATCGGGCTTTTTTTGTACCATATTTGATAAATTTGCCAACTTAGAAGACGTGATTTGATGTTGGCCAACATCACGTACCCTTTTTGGAAAGTGGCTAACACAATGGACCAAAAATAAAATTTTCCCGCAAAGTAGTATTAGATGCATTTTATCAAGAAGTTGAGGGTATATTAGGTAGTTAGGGTTAATTTGTTTAATTTCACAATTTTTATTTAAATCAAAAATGATAAGATATGATTCAATCATGCCACGTCAGCATTTGGGCCCGATCGGGCTTTTTTTGTATCTTATTTGATGAATTTTCCAACTTAGAAGACGAGATTTGATGCTGGCCAACATCACGTACTCTTTCTGAAAAGTGACCAACATAATGGACCAAAAATAAAATTTTCCCGTGGTTCATACATGATTAATTAGTTATTGGAAGTCGTCTAACACATTAAAGGACTCTGTTAATGCACTCAGACATATTACTTTCCTTCATCGTTGCTTAGTCCACCGACTCTTGTCCACCTCATCTAAATATGCACATGCTTTTGGATTCTGAAGTTTAACATGCTCTATTATTTTGTGAAATATTACAACTCAGGGTTCTGCTCCGGCTCAGTAACACATATCGTCAGTTTAATGTTTTTGAGATATATTGAAGTTAATGATGCACGTACTCCGGTGGGTGGTATGGAAAGTTGTAACTTGTTGAGTTGAACTGGGTAGCCCTTATGTTTGTCAAAAATAAGACAAATCCTTTTCATACCGTTAACAACATCACTAGCAATCATGTGAACGAATCAATTCCACGACCTGTGACATTCTCATATAAAGGGGAAATATCCCACATAAGAAAGCTAACCATTAATTTCAACTTGGGTCTTTAGTTTTGTATCGAAGACGAATTAATCCTTGAGTTTTAATTGTTTTATTTATTTTTCCTTTTGGCTTTATTTGGAACACTCTAGACTTGCTTGGCCCCTAAGCTCTACCTTGAACAACACACACCATCCAAATGATTGACTGACCATGTTACTAAATTGTTCAACAAAGACTCGTTCGCTAGGATGATCGAATTGTGGTACTCCTTCCAATATCACCAACGTTGTATCTTTGGGTGATTCGTTGCCGCGAATAGTGCGTATGATGCAACAAGAATTTTAAAGATAGAGTTCAATAACCTTTCTTCACAATTTCTATTTTTTGTTTGGATTTGTTTGTTGTAATGCATCCGATATTTAGTTTAAAATATACTTGATCTATCTCATTTCTTATATTGTACCCCAGCGGTGTCCTATTAATAAACAAACGCACTTAAATTTCAATTAAATATTCAAGTTATTGGGGTAAAAACAAGTAGGACTTTCTTTTTATTATTTGAAAGAATCACTACAAGAAATGAGCTTAAGAAGGAGAACAAAATTGGGAGGACATTGGTGTCGTGCCTATAGGTAGGACATATAGGCACGACATCTAAAAGTCCTTACAATAGGTTCGATAATCTTGGGAGGACATTTGTCCTCCCAGTAGATAAAAAGTCGTTGCTATAGGATATATTAAGTCGTTGCTATATGTTTTACCTTTAGGGACGACATTTTGTTCTTCCTATATGATATAATAAGTCGTCCCTATATGTTCTACCTTTAGGGACGACATTTTGTCCTTCCTATAGGATGTAAAGTCGTCCCAAAAAAGAGCATTTAATTACCTTGACCAACCATAAGTAAATACCCAACCAACCGAATTAATGTCTTATATGTTGGAAGGACAAGTCCTCCCAATAAGTTTAAAATGTGCTCTCAATAGCTCACAACTTCTTTTAACATCCAACTGGGTACCATTTCATCCAGAGCATCAATATCAACCAACAAACACTCTCCAAACAATATCCACAACAACAACAACAATATAACAATGGCAACATCATCAATATCAAGCACAACGCAGCAGTATCAACAATGACAACAATATCAACAATAATGGCAAATAATTTTTGAGAAAACCAAATAAAGGTGTGAATCAATTCTTCTCCTTTCTATAATTGTATGTAATTTAATTTTTAGTTGAATATAATTTCATTATTATCATCTAATGACTCATAAACTGCAAAAGGTTAAGTTATATTGTTGATTTCACTAGTTGTATAAATAGTCGAAAATAATACCCCAATAACTTTTAAATTTTCAAATGTCCCTAGGTTTGCATAATTACCTAACAAAATTTTCATCCTATCATAATGTAATTTGTAAATGGAAAAAAAAATATCATGACTATCTGTAGTTTTAAATGATGATTGCTTTTTATTTTTACTTTATAATATTATCAAGCTAAAATCTATTTATGTACTTTATTCATGCCACTAATGTATATTTTTGTATTAAAAAAATGGTAAATCTAAAATGGTACATCTATTTAACTTTATTTAGTTTATGTGAGACAAAAACAAGAATGATTCACTGGAGTTAAAGTTAGGAACCCAACTTTATAGAGCCCAGAATCATAAGACCCACCGCTCATCCCAAGCATCCACCATCGTTGGCCTTGCGCTGTCAGAACAAGTTGAACCGCCGTTATCCAGTCCACTGCCAGAACCGTCTGATGCTGCCTTTGCCTCACTATTCTATGGGCGTTGTTGAGATTAGGGGTGAGCAGAAATACTGGGTACCCGGTCCCAGACCCAGAACTGCTTAGGACCCGTCGGGTCCAGTCCCGCAACCGGACCCGTTGGTACCGGTTCTGATTCCAGATTCTTGGAATCAGTTGTAACCGGTTCCGGTTCTGGGTCCATACTTTTGAGACCCGGTACCCACTGGGTACCCAGTGGGACCGGTTCCGGTACTGGGTACCCGCTGGTACCGGTTCTTAAACTGGGTACCCGGTACCAAATCTTTAATATTTAATATATTAAGTGTATTTTGAGGATTTTCTATGTATTTTGTTGATTTGTAAACTCTTATTATGAATAAGTTTGAAGACTTTGTATTGATTAATGTTGTGAACTTGTTATTATATTATGTATTTGTAGATTTATTTTCATGAAGTGTGATATTGTAATATTATATAATTGATGTAGTAGGAAACTAAAAWTTTTTCTATATTGTAGACTTACTTTTGGTAAATAGGAGGAAGTTAATACTAATGTATTGTGCACTTTATTTTAGACAATACCACAATATAGTAGGGTGTTAATGACATGTAGTATGCATAGTTTAGCAAATTATTATTATAGAAAAAAAAAACTCAAATAAAGACCGGGTACCCGATTTTGGAACCGGTACCCACCGGGTCCGGGACCGGTTCCAAAAACTTTAGACCCGACTAGTACCGGTTCCGGGATCGATTCTCTTTTCTTGGACCCGGTTCCAACCAGTTCCGGTTCCGGTTCCAAGCAAAATGGCCGGGTACCCGGTTCCGCTCACCCCTAGTTGAGATGGTGCCGCTGAGACGCCAAAGTGTGTGAGTGAGAAGAAATGGTGAAGAAGCATTTCCATTTGAGGATTCTATTCCAATTTGGGTATTTAAGTTCATTTGTAAGTAAATTATATTGTAACCCTCCAATTTCCAAACCTTTCACATCAACACCCATTTGGACAAATTATATCATGCACATGAGTGCACTAGTGCACAATATATGGTGAACTCGATTCTCATTTTAGTTTTATTTATTTTTTTGTGATGAATATACATGTTATGTGTGATGAATAAAACGGTATTGATAATTGTATTTTATGTATGATAAGTATTGATGCTCTCTATGATGATAAATTATGTGTGATGAATATAACTTGTGATAAACAAACTTTCAATAAATAATATTCATCTCACTTTTACAAACGTAAAACATAGACTTTTGACTAATTTTGGTACTAATAATAATGAGAAATCACTTCGAACCTATAGTTTCCAAGCCCTATTGTTTATAAACGGATAATCCAACACATAGTTTGAAAAGCAATAATCCCAAAATTTGCAATATAAAGAAAAATACCTCAAGAAGACATATGTTAATTTGAATAATCAATAAAATAACTAGGTATAAATCATCATTCGCATATACTTTAATATATAATTATATATTGGGAAAACGTAAATATTTATTTATATTCTAACTTTGACAAAAGAGACTTCACTGCATATAGTCAAGAACTCAATCCAAAGTACATAAATAATAATCAAATCAACATGGATCAATTTCCTTGAAATTTTATTTAGGTTATTATCATTCACCGCCAATATCACACATCACTCGGGCTTCTCAATCTGAAGATATTATTAATTAATAGGGTGACTTGCTCTGTAGAAACCTAATTTATCAAAATTCAATACACTATTCATAAAACACAATCCTTGAATGCAATCTCAATAATGATTATGTCCAGACTATGATAACACATCGGGTGAATTTCAAAGACCATTTGACGGTCTCAGATTGTTTGAATACAATTCATGGTTATATTAACTAATAATATTGAGTGAATGTCATAATGATTGAATATCATAACACAGAAATACTCATTGAAACACATCATGTAATAAAGCATTAAATTAAGATAAACGGTATCCCTAACTCAGGGATGAAATGTAACTGGATATTAGATAGAGGGATAAGAAAATATATTGAATTGGCCGATGTATCAATTGGGTAGTCAAATGGGGGAGATAGTATATGGTGCACCGAGTGCACATGCATTATGGATTCAGTTCCTTCTTTGTGAAGATATATGTATATGATACGGATTTTCTCATCGAAGTGGCCGTCGAGATACGATCGATGTAATAGTATAAGCGGGCGCAGTTGAAACCCAGTCGACGGACGGGATTCTTAGACACACAAAATATTCATATACCATTGTACAAGACATACTTGTATTATCGCACAAAACATACTTATACCATCACATATTATATACATATCTTCCATCGAAGTGACCGTCAAGATTAGGTCGACAGGAATGTTTAAGCGGGAGCCATCAAAATCCGATCGATCATATTTTTAGGCGCCCAAAATATTCAAATAATATCTGATAATTTATTAAAGTGAGAATCGGGTTCATGTCATAATTTGCTATGAGGTATGAAGAACACTATGAAAATAATAATAATAATAATAATAATAATAAAGACTTACCAACCAATTCAAACACTATATGTTTAATGTGTGTCTTTAAAAAAAAAAAATTCTAATATTGTAGTTAAAATAATATTTATTTATTGTTAATGAATAAACTTAAGTAATTGCTAACGGACAACGAGTTGATTAACGCATGCAACTGAACATGTTCACAAACATATCAAAATAGCTAAAATTCCTAACGAGCTGAACACGAACAAAATTCAAATACTCTTAACAAGTTCGAGCCAAACTTAAACATAACAAAGAGTATGTACAAAACCAAACTCGGCTCTATATGTTGTAATTCAAATCCATACATTTAAATAGTTGGTCCATAAGATAAACCTTGAAAAGGCTAATTCAAAAGTTTAGTCCAATAACATTTTGGGTTCATGGTTTGAGCCTGTAAATTTCAATCTCGACAATAATGCCATTAGTCAAAATAACAGTTTTTGTCCTATAATTTTCATATGAATTTTTGAATATTTTGACATTCAAGGGCATTTTATCATTTAGGACCCAAATTATTACCTACCAATATGGCTAGCCCCAGTTAGTTACGGGACCAACTTTGCAATCGTCAGTTTTTATTTTCTATCTTCAAACCCACTTGAATCAAATCACCTGACACTCTTCACACAAATTTCCCTCCTAAATTTCTGTCAAAGACAAAACGTAACCTAATTAAACAAAATGAAATGACAATTTCATAGGGTTTAAGAAAAGATTAAGGCACGGTTAAAGGTCCTCAACATGTAGGATTGGGCAAAACGTTTTTTTTTTTACCCCCTACCCCTGTTTTTTTTCTTTTATTTTCAATTCTGAGTTCGCATCTGCTTCTCAGATGTTGCAATTTTGAAACTTGAAAGGAAAAAAAATAAAAAATCATCATAAAAAACTATAAACTATATAGTTTCTGCAGCCACAACTGTACAACTGCTGATGTGCACTAAGAACAAACTTTGTAGCCCTTACATCCGAAATATTACACAGCTTTCACTGTTTTCGTTCGTCGCCAGAAATGTACTCATCTGGCCCGACTCCCGAGTAAGGATTTTTCTCATGCGAATCGGCATTTTCTTGTTGGACGCGGGTTTTGAAATTAGAACCGGGCTCGTTTACAGGTAGTTAGGATGCTGACTGCAAAGTCACCTGCCCAGCGGACGTCTGCTGATAGTCCGCGCACGCCTCTGGAGTGTCCTCTTCGCTGGGCGGGACAAGCTGCCAAAAGAGCGGCAAATATTTGTCCCAATCTTTGAGAACTTCGGAGCCTTTGCCGCTACCAGTTTTTTCCTAGGTACAGAAATAAGGCCACATAAGAAAAAAAATATAATGCGGAATAAATGTTACTACTTTATAATAGTACCCTATTGGGGAGTGAGAGCAAATTTACATGACAGATACAAACCTCAAGGGCATATTTGTAAATATACCTCATTGACGTAATTGTGATTTTAAGAAAACTGATCTATTTATTTTTATTTTGTAATTAAACTAAACTTCAGGGGTTATTGCCCGGCCCAAAAATATGGCCGGGCCGGGCCTACATCGGCACATTCTAAGCAGGCCGAAGTGATTTAGGAGTAAAAAGGGAGTTTGGGCTAGGCTGCGCCAATCAAAACGGCAGCACAACATGAACCAATTTCCTGTGTTGGTCTGGTGGCCCAGGCCGATCTGGGTCAGCCCAAAAGGGATCATCAATGTGTCCAAATCATAACCACAAAATGCAATCGTTTCAAGATTTTTAGAGTTAGTCCTAGGAATTATACAAAAAGATTATATTGTCTACTTACAACATGGGCTTCGATAAGGCTCTTAAGCTGCATTTGGCCGACTGGCGCAACAACTCTCTGGATCTTGACAATTTCCTTGTTCACCTGTTAACAAGTTTACATGATGTATTAATAAAGCGTTATAGGTCATCATATACAGGGCACAAACACTCTAAAAAAGTTTATCGGAAGAAGTTTCAAAATTGCTAAAGTACCCCTGAGATTTGATTACGTGTTAAATGCAAGGGGATAACTGTAATATTTTTACAAACCTCAAGGGTGTTTTTGTAATTTTCAAAAACCTGTGGGCGTTTTTCATAATTAGGCTAAAACTTCGAGGGTAGTTTTTGTAATTCCATGCATCTTGAATGACAAAAGACCATTTTAATCTGACACAAACCTTGGGGATAAGCGTATCATCCTCGTCAAGAATATACGCCAGACCTCCGGTCATACCAGCCGCCACGTTTCTACCCACCCTGTCGAAAATCAGGACAATAATAACTCAGAACACTCCAGAAAGTTCCAAACGGCTCAGCCACATCACATAGAAACAATGAACACTCACTTTCCAAGGACGATAACGCAGCCACCTGTCATGTACTCGCAGCAGTGGTCCCCAGTGCCTTCCACGACGGCTTGGGCGAGCGAATTGCGCACGGCAAATCGCTCCCCGGCTTTCCCTCTGACAAAGACTTGGCCACCTGTCGCTCCGTACAAGCACGTGTTTCCGACGATGGTGGCGTCCTCGGGAGTAAACCCAGTTTTTTCGACAGGTGTCACGACCAGTTCGCCTCCGGCCATACCCTTAAAATGTACCGCACATTAGAGGCTAAAATTGGCATACGGCAAAATTTTCTGTGGAGTTAAAGAAAAATAAATAAATAAAAATAAAGATCAACTTACCTTCCCTACGTAGTCATTAGCTTCTCCTATTAACCGGATGTTCATGCCAGGTGTCAAAAAACATGCAAATGACTGACCAGCACTTCCATTGAACCTGAAAACAATAGACAGAGACATATGATAAGCCCTACAAAAAGGTGATGCAGCTACAAATTACAATCACTGGAAAGAAAAAAAAAATCGAAAATGCGGTTATTTTACGTTATATTCAGCTGCCCGGCGAACCCAGTGTCTCCATATCTTTTAGCAATCACGCCAGCTATGCGCCCACAAACTGCCCTGTCCACGTTGTATATATCTACAGATTTATTCACGACCGTTTCATTGTCAATGGCATTGGCCACCTGTATAAGGAGAATAAAAAAGAAGATTATTATCTTATCAGAATAGCAAAATGGGATTACATTTTTTTTTCTTTTAAATTAATAGGTGCCACCTCTGGGTCGGAAAGTAACGTATCGTCAAGAACAGGACCATTACTATGAACTTCTTGATTCCTTATCATGGTGCTGGTCCATTTTGGTAATCCGACATTCTAGTTTTAAAAAAAAGTTAGAATTATTAACGGTCAGAAGACTCACAAACATAATAATCTGAGAATGGATCCGATCATCTAATGTGTATGTACTTACAGAAAGAAGATAACTAAGATCGAGATGTTGAGTCTTGACCAATGAAATATCTCGAGCCTTTAGAAGCTCGGTGTGGCCAATTACGTCGTCAAGCTTCTCATAGCCCAGTTGGGCCAGCATACCTCTTACCTGTCAAAAGTTTGAGATAAGTGTTCAATATAGCAATAATATATATATATACACAGAGAGAGATAAGAAGATAATGGAAATTGTCGCATTAGCAAAAACGTGAAGGCCCAGCTTCAAGATTTACAAATTTAAAAAATATATGTTTACGTTCTAACGGACAATGAGGCAAGTACAATATCCTTTAAAATTAAGAATAAAGAAGAAATATTACTTTCAAAAAAGATAAAATTAAAAGAATGGATAATTACAAAACTACCCTGAGGTTTTAGCTAAATTACAAATTAAAAAAAAATCCAATTATCTATTAAAATAGAAAATTCCTTCCTTTAGCATATTACGAATACCCTCTTAGTTTTGTATTTGGTTTTTTCCTATTACCCTCACAATATGGCGCAATTTGCCATAAAAAAATGTGTGTAAGTTTGGAAGATTTGTAATTTGGATAAACCTCAAGGGTAGAATTTGTAATTTTACTAATAAACAAATAAAGGAAATAGTGAATTACCTCTTCGGCGACATATAAGAAGTAATTGACAAGGTCACCGGGCACACCAGGAAAACGAGCTCTAAGCTCTTCTCTCTGCAGAAAATCAGTTGAGGGCAAAAGTGTCATATAATGTCAAAACGATCCCAATGAAAAAGCCAATAAGAAAAAATTAGCATCATCCAAAAAGGCACGTTCACCTGACTGGCAACACCAACAGGACAATTATTAGTGTGGCATATACGAGCCATGACACAGCCAGTGGCAATCATTGCAACGGAACCAAATCCATATTCATCAGCCCCCATAGCTGCAGCCATGAGAACATCATATCCACTTTTGAAGCCACCATCGACTCTGAGAATGACCCTTTCTCTAAGCCCGTTTTGAAGGAGTGTCTATATATATACAATACAATTTCATATAAGTTAAACAATGATATAAACATCAATTTGGAAATGAATAATTACAAAACCTATCGTTAAGGTTGTGGTATTTATTAAAAAAATAAAAATCTAACCACCCTTGAGGTTTGACGCCGTTTACGTTTAGCTGACAGAATTTGCTGATGTCATCATATATGTTACAACTACTCACCTCAACTTTTCAAAATACAACAAATCACCCAAACTTTTGGTCTAACTATTTGTAATACTTTTAAAAAAATGAGGGATGTAAATGTAAAATGTAACATGAAAATTTGGGGTTATTTGAGTATAGTCGTAAAAGAATATTTGATGATGTCAGCTATTTCCGTTAGCTCCACTAACGGCAGATGCAAAATATGAGATAGCTTTTTTAACTGTTTTTTTATTTTTGTAATTTGGCCAAACCTCAAGGGTAAGTTTGCAATTATCCCCTTTGGAAATGGAGATTTCATGACCCAAAATGTCAATAAAAAACCTGGTGAGTTTCTGTCAGCCCAAGTTCCCAAGGCCCACCGGCATGCTTGATAGAGCTTACCGGACTGGCTCCAGTTCCCCCATCGTGTCCTGATATCTACAAGAAACATGAAACGTATATTTGAATATAGTTGCTTCAATATTATTGCAAAACTCTATGGCAAAAGCCTTATATAGTTTGTGTACTACAGTATAAAAAAAAAATCATACTAGTAAAAAATTGTATCGGTCTGCCTTACAAGGAAAACATGCATATTTTATACATCATACAGATAACATAAAATGCGGTTTGCATTTACAGAAATATGTTTGACAACAGAAAATTGGTCAACAGAACCACAAAAACCAATAAATAAATAAAAATATAGAGAAAGAATTGTAGGCATTGCCCTTAGCATACCTGTATAACATCAGCATTGCCCTTAGCAACTCCAGAGGCCACAGTACCAATGCCAGCTTCTGCAACCAGCTTTACCGATACTTTAGCCCTGGGGTTCACCTGTTCATACAATATATTGATGAACCCATAATTCTAAAACCACATAAATTTCTAGTTTAAGCATAAGGTATAATTACAAAAAACTACCCTTGAGGTTTGGGGTATTTAAAAAAAAAAAGAAGATAGAAAGAAAGAAAGAAAGAAAGAAAGAAAGAAAGAAAGAAAAAAAGAAAAGTTCTAAAATTGTTCAAAAAAAAAAACTTGAGGTTTGATTCCGTCTTATATTTAAGGGGATAACTGTAATGTTTTAATAAATGTGAGGGATTTTTGAATTTTTTTTGCTCATGAGGAAAACTGGTTTTTTTTTTGGGCCAAATTTTAGGAGTTTTTTTTATTGTAATTACCCATAAGCAGAATGTATATTCGGTGCCTCACCTGATGAAGATCATAAATCAATTGAGCAAGATCCTCAATAGAATAAATGTCATGATGCGGAGGAGGAGATATAAGTGGGACACCAGGCTTTGAATTCCTCAACCTCGCGATATAAGCACTAACTTTCTTCCCCGGCAATTGGCCACCTTCACCTGGTTTCGCACCTTGAGCGATTTTGATTTCCAGTTGATCGGCGTTAGCCAAGAAAGTCGGAGTGACACCAAAACGTCCTGATGCTACCTGAATGATCAGATATACGTTCAGCATATAAGCCTACTATAACTCCCCCACAGAAATTTCACATTTTTGAGTGCAGAAAAAATTAAAATTAAAAAAAAAAAGTGTAAATGCAATTAGACCTGCTTTATGGCACTTGTAGCAGTATCACCATTTTGAAGACCTTTAAGGTGTGGCAGTGTTGGAGAGTACCCATCAACAACGTCAGTAAGTGGGCTCCACCGAATTGGATCCTAGATTAAGGCCAAATCTTAATATAATCAGTATGTATCTCAAAGATTGATCTGAAATGGCTGAATATTAAGGACAAACAATTAAATACACATAAGTCCCGTTGATTTTAGAATGGAATCCTACTTTTCCGTTCATTTCATTTGGGACTTTAATGGGATTTCTATATTTATTGCAATTAATACAAAGTCATGATAATGTTATTTACCTCGCCCCCTTCTCCTGAATTAGATTTCCCACCTAATCTATTCATCGCTATGGCGATTGCTTCATGGGTTTCCCTGGAAATAGCACCAAGCGACATGCCACCTGTACAAAATCGCTGAACAATAGAAGAAGCGGGTTCGACCCTTCCGACTGGGATCGGCGAGCGGCCACTCTTAAACTCAATAAGATCCCTCAGAACCTGCAGCCAGTAAAAAAAACACATGTGTGAATTGTGTAAAATCTACTTGTGCACTTAAAAAGGTACAAACTTGGTGCAATTTCGATAACACTATATTAAAAAATATCTCAAACATTCATTCTTTACCACCTCACTAGGGGAGCTTACAAAGCCAAATTAGTTTTTTGTGTTTTTTTTAAACATGCATGAATTGTGTGAAATCAACTCACATTTACAGGTCGGTTAGCCAAATGCTGCTGGTAAATCGAATACGCAGTTTCACTCTTTTGTCTAACAGCTTTGTGGAGCAGTTTTGACATCTCTGGATTGTTACCATGATATTCACCTGTCATAGAAGGAAATAGTTTTTAGAGCGTGCTTTTTGTTAGGAAAAAAAAGGGGGAAAAAGTTTTTAAAAAAAAAAGACTTTCAAAATTCTACCTCCTGGCCTAAATTGTATGAACCCAAAGTTTTCAAGTCTTTTTGCAGTATCTTCGGAGAAAGCCTTAATCCAAAATGATAAAGTCTCCCTCGACAACTGGAAGAAAAAAATTGAATATGTTTTGTGTAACAATATAACGCAAAGCCTAGTCAATATTTTGATAGAAGAGACAAGTAAATCACACACAAAAAATATGAAATTATCACAGTATTACTGGAAAGATAAAATGTCTCTGATATTAAATTCTGACAATTTATCTTGCAGGCAGCAAAATAGAAGAGCCAGAGTACAAACTTTTCTGTGTTCCAGGATGACATTTAAATTATCCAAATTCGAAACTTTATTAATCAAAAAATCACCAAAACACACAAAAAAAAAAAAAAATTTATAATAATAATAATAATAACAACAACAACAACAACAATATTAATAATAAATAAAAAAATCAATCAAATGCTTCATTTTCCCTTACCTCATCCAAGGTTAATCCACCAATGCTCGACATACTCCCACAAAAAGCAAGATCAACTATGTCTTTGCTGAGTCCATAAATTTCAAATATCTGTGCGCCACAATAACTGAAGACAAGTATTTTTCGTTAAGGCTTGTTAAGCAGAATCAATATATTAAAGTAGTAAAACGAAACAAAAAACTGTGTATGAGAAAGTTTATAAGCTACAAGTTTAAAGGTGGCTAGAAAATTAAACATACCTGGAGAGCAATGAGATGCCCATTTTCGAGAGAATTTTCATAAGACCAGACCTAACCGCCTGAAATAGAAATTAGAAACACTTCATGGTCACAATTTTCATTTTATTAGTAATTTAAATGTTTGTTCAAAGGAACTTTTCAACATGCATGCTTAAATTAAATCCAGGAAATGTACAGATATAAATAGTATACAAACCTTGCAAAAATTCTTCTGAGCCTGTTCAATAGTAACAGTGGGCATTTTTCCATTCCGCATCAGGTTCACAGTTTTATTGCTCAATCGCCATTGACGACATGTCTCCAATGCCAAGTATGGGCATATAGCACTGCAAAAATCATATAGTGAGTTGTACAAATATCAATCATGTATTTATACTTTTATTGCAATATCAGCATTTCCAATTCGAAAAGTTAACAGGGAATAGGGATTATATGTTTTTATATGGCACTGGGAAAAAAAAAGTCATTGAACATTTGGAACAGAAAAAGAAAATAATTAAAGCAATTCGGGAATTTTAAAATTTTTTAATAATTTACTATTGCTATATTTAAATTAAAAAAGGATGCATCCCAATAAACCAAATCATAAAGAACACATTTCTCAATAATATAAAAAGAAACGAACATAAAGAAATTTTAGCAGAATATTTCAGATACTGACGAATTGAAGTACATAAATAAACCAAGCAAACGGAATATCAGAAAGACCTTGCCCCATATCCGATCAAGCAAGCAAACTGATGTGTACTGAAGCACTGAGCTGTATCGGCAACAATGGAAGCTTGCATACGCAGCCCGTTTTGAATCAGATGTTGGTGAACAGCACCAACAGCTAGCAGTATTGGAATGGCTGGCCGAGTTGCCTCCTGATGAAAAAAAAACAACAGTTTTTAGGATGCATATCCGACCATAAAGATAGTTACAATTTTTTACACTGAATTGTGTAAGTTTCTTTTAATTTTCCTTAAAATTTTTAGGGTAATTACAAAAACCACCCTTGAGGTATAACTCCGTCTTACATTTGGCCTCAACCGTTAGTTGACCTGGCGGAATTTATCGACATCATAAAATATTTTACAATTACATCCCTCAACTTTTTAAAAAATTACAAAAAGCCCCAATTTTCTGTCTGGCTTTTTGTAATATTTAGAAAAAATGATGGATATAAATGTAAGATAAAATTAACTGTAATATTTAGAAATTGAGGGAAGTAGCTGTAAAAATATTTGATGACATCAGCAATTTCTGTAAGATAGATGTAAGCTCAATGGCGATCTTGGTAATTTCAAATTTAGCTTCTTTTTTTTTTTTTTGGCCAAACCTCAAGGGCAGATTTTATAATTATCCCTTCCTATTTGTGTTCGATTTGTCGTATGTGCACTTTGTTTTTGCGGCAATAGGCTCGTCTAGGTTCCTTAATTGTTAGTCCTTTTGGTTTCTGGTCATAGTGTATTACTCTTATATCCACAAATCTATGGTACTAAAAGAAGAGCAAAATCTGACTTAGGGGCTTATTAATGACACTTGAATTGAAAACACAAAAAGTAATCGCACATAAAATGACAAAAAAAAATTACCAGCTCATCGGACCTGTCGGAGAGAATAAGAAGCTGGGAGCCATTTCTAACAGCTTCATCGGCAGCTTCACAAAGCTTGTACAGTGTTTTTTCCAGTGAACCTTCAACTCCAAACCTTATGTCGAAAAATGTTGGTAAAACTTGTGGTTTCAAGTATGGGTCTTGCAATAACGACTCGAGCTCCCTTTCATTCAGCACAGGGTTTGACAAAATCACCTGGTCAAATATTAAAAATATTATTATTAGTTTTATTAGAAATGTAGATAAACTTCGCTGAATATTGAATCTGTAAATAACTCTAAGAAAATCAAGGAAATGCAAAAAACTACCTGAGAGGCATTCTCGGGACCCACTTCCAGTATGTTGCCTCGCTTCCCAAGGTTGACTTCAAGAGACATGACCAATCCTTCTCTAAGAGGATCTATAGCAGGATTCGTAACCTGGTTCATATTTCAAAGGTATATTCATATACTAGTCTGAACACTAACAAAACAGAAACTAAAATTTACATAAACATACTTGATAAATGTTAAGCAGCCCTAAATATGTAAATATTAAATAATTCCGTTTAAATTTCCCAGGAATTTCACGAAAACAAGGCAAACCTGAGCAAATCGTTGCTTGAAATAATCATACAGCATATGCGGCCTTCTAGATAATACTGCCAAAGGAATATCATCTCCCATGCAAAAAGTAGGCTCCTTCGCTTGAGCAGCCATTGCTTCAATAACCATTTGAACATCTTCACTTGAATATCCAAATGCCCTGTTTTTTTAGTTTAATTAATTACAATAAAAAAAAAAAAAAAAAAGTTACAAGCTTTAAGTACTTGAGTGTCATATGTTGTCTCCGAACTAATATAAAAGAAATGTAAACTTACTGATGACGTTTTAATATTGTCTCATTGTCCATCTCAGGTGCCGACAGAAAATTTGCAGCCTTCAAAGAACGGAGATTCTCTTTCACCCATTTTCCATAGGGACTCGACAGTGCAACTCGCTTTTTAACCTCAGTGTTCTCAAACACCTGCGCAGAAAAAAAGAGAGCCGAAAATTAAATAAACTATCAATGACATAATTACTAGGAGTTTTCAGAACAATATAATTTCATGTAAATCAAAAGTTGGGTCATGAGATATCATTCAAAATTCAAACTTAAACAATAACCAATACAAATAATCTCACTTTAAAACTAAATATAGCATAGGAAGTACCTGTCCACTAGCTAGGTCGACCGCAATCATCATTCCAGGACCCAAACGTCCTTTCATTACAACTTTTGAATCATCCGTTGGTACAACACCCACCTTGAAAAATAATTAACTGTAATCAGTTGGGCGCAATGTAATCGTAAATCACTTAACAGTTATATAAATCAAAAAAATGTGAACTTGTGAAAATTCAGGAAGCAGTACATTGCATAAACAATTCAAGGAATTCTTTTTCACAATGATATTCTTACAAATTTGAAGATTTCAAAACGACAAATCCTTTTTTCATCTCGAAAAACATTTAAGAACCAACTGGATTTTCACTTACACTATAGCCATATAAAGGATCCATCCTACAACAAATAATGCATGTCAAACAATTTACCAAAATAATCTAGAACTTATTTAAATATATTAATCCATCAAAAATGCTATTCCAAGAACAAAATTTCTTCATTCAGATAGCAACAGACTGCAAAACTAGGCTTTTGAATCCTACTTTGTATACAAAAAATAGCCAAAAGTTCGCCAGCTGGCACTATAACTTACACAGTAAGTTATATACTTAAAAGAAAACAAATATAAAGGACGAAGAGAGAGAAAACCTCAGATGCAACATAGACAACATTATCTACAGTCCGCCAATATCTAGCAGGGCGAAGTCCATTTCGGTCGAGACAAGCTCCAACTGTTTTCCCATCACTGAAATGATGATGTCATAAGAATATGTAAATGACAAGGCACTGTATTCAAATATACGCTCAAAATTATACTTACTCTTAAGGTCCCTTGGGCACAAACAGAGAATAAGAAAGCAATGCCCTTATCAAATGGGTAGTATCTGTTATAACCAGATGATGGAAATTACATATGACACCTATATGCAGCCATTTTATATGTGAAGCAAAGTTCTATAATATGGTGAGAAATAATGGTTTCAAGAGCTCAACATTACCATTCTATAGTTTAAATTAATCGAGTTGAATATCTTACATATATATACACAACTATAGATCACCTGAATAAGACTAGGGCAGGTCCATCCCAAGCCTCCATTTGACCCTTGTAGTAATCATAAAAATCAACAACCTAAAGCAAAATCATTACAAGTCAGATTTACCAAAACGAACTTACACAAAATAGGAGGAACGCTTAAAAGCAAGAATTAAAAAAATATGACAATTCAATTAACTAGAGGGAGAAGTTTTCGTTCAGCGAAAGAAAATAAGGTAAGGTGTGAAAAAAAAACACCACTATCAGGACTCAAGAGCGTTTTATTAATAATTTGATATCGAGGAAACATAATACCTCGGGATATTTGATTGACAGTGTTGGATGATTTTTATATGCCTCTGGGACAAGGAGCATCAGAGATTCTTCAGGAGCACGGCCTGATCTTATTAACAACTGTATGCAATGCAGAGAAAAAACATTAACATCATTAGAAAAAATAGGGCCAAAAATAAACAAAAAGCTCTATGCAGAAAAAGCTAGATGTGTTTTAAGACTGGAGTTTTAAAAACCTCAAAATGGGAAACTATATTTTCAGACAATGGATCAAAATGATCACTCTGCAAAGAAATATCAATTATTCTAACAAAACTGTCTCCAATTGCTCTTCCCCTTCAAGATTTTTTTTTCCCGATCTCACATGTACTTCCAAATAAACCAGGGATGATACTGTAATTTCAGCGAACTGTTAAGAAGCATTTGACTATACCTCAGCAGCCATATCAAGATTCGCAGAGTCGGATGCTTTTGGGTTTCCAAAAGGACGAATTTCATTTTCACGACCACGCCAAACAGGGGATTTCAGTGAAGCCTCCCGAGACTGCATCCAGTTCAAGTTCCCCTAGAAAAAAAAGGAAATAAAAAGGAATTTAGTACATTGACCACTCTGTAAGCATGGTAAAGAACATCGGCTAAAATCATTATAACCTGTATGGTATTGATCTCTCCATTATGACCAAGAAATCTCATTGGCTGAGCTAGCGGCCACCTAGGACTAGTATTTGTACTGTACCTACGGTGATATATAGCAAAAGGGGATTTATAAAGATCGTTTTGTAGATCAAAATAAAACCGACCAAGAACCTCGGCTCGAAGCATGCCCTTGTAAACAATGGTTTGATTGGACAACGAGCAGAAGTAAAGGTCGTTTCCCCATGCCTCCGAGCTCGCTTCTCTCTCGATCAGCTTTCGACAGATGTAAAGTTCTCGTTCGATGTCGTCGATATTTTCTTCTTTAGCGATCTGAACGAACACTTGCTCTATATTCGGCAAAGTTTCGCGTGCGTAATAACCGACCACGGACGTGTCAACTGGTACTGACCTCCAGCCGAGCACTTCAAGACCCTCTTGTTCAAATATATTTAGAATAGCTGCATCAAACGGATAATTGAATTCATCTAACTAAAATCAACATAAATCAATAAATACCAGTTGATCATGAATAAACAAGCTTTCTTTATTAGCAGCTATTCCTATAAACTTACTAAATGCATGGGCCCTTTGACATTCTTTTGGTTAATCAAGAAGAAAATGGACTGACCTGTTTTGGCCTTTTGCTTCAGTTCATCGTCCTTTGGAAGAAAAACCATACCAACACCGGTGTGCAGCTGATCAAAGGAACTCATCCCTTGCTCGTGGGCCCAACTGTTGAAATATTCCCAAGGGATTGATGTCATCACTCCGGACCCATCCCCGGAGTCATTATCTGCCCCACATCCTCCACGATGTTCCATGCAGCCTAGAGCTATGAGAGCATCCTTAACAATACCATATGATGCTTTGTTGTCCAAATTTGCAATAAACCCGACTCCACATTCCCCTCGTTCAGATATTATATCTTCCAAATTTGCAACCTGAGAAGTACGAATTGAGAAGAAAATTATAATCGCCAGCTCAAAATGAATTGCAGCAACCTTTCCGACATTGCATAAATTTACGAGATGAATATGATACAAGGAAATTGAAGATTGACACTTTAAAATTATTATTATTAGTATTACTATTACTATTATTATTATTATTATTATTATTATTATTATTATTATTATTATTATTATTATTCATTTAAAAAAAAACTGATGGGAAACATTTAGAGTAGCAGTAATATGCAGTCTTTTCATAGATATAACCATGTTGTACCGTCTTTGGCACTATGGTCACTAAAGCAAAGATGGATTAATTAAACTAACTTTGCTTGGATACACATTTTAACCTTCATAATTTACTTCAAGCATCAGCATTTCATCAACATCCAATACTTGGGTGTATTTTATCTTTGAAAAATAAAGCTACAGAATCTGAAACTTGTGTTCACTTGTGCAATGAACCAACATCAAAGACTCATGCCCAGGCTTCAGGATAGCCTCTTTGAACATTAATAAGGTAATGTTCACTGTTTTCAACTGCATCCTAGCCTTTTGGCTATCTAAGAAGATTTCCAAAAGTCATTTCTTCTCATAAGCTAGTATCAGTTGGATGCTTCGTTTAAATTAGACATATTTTGAGCACATGACACAAAAACAACTCCATGCATGGCCCCATTGCTCAAATCACATACATTGTGACAAATGGAACTCAACAGCAGCCAGAATGTCATGAAAAAAAAAATCTCAAAAAGAGAGCTTCAAAGGTCACTAATTTAAGATCTTCAAGAGTAAAAGCCAGGCAATTACAGGGTAAACCCACCAATCCTTGTATCCACAAAACAAGCTATCATAGATTATGCTAGTCAACTATTAAAAATAAAAAATAAAAAAAAAAAAACTCCCTCAAACATATGCAAGAAGCGTACAAACGAATACAAACACTTAGCAACTTGGCACAAAAGTCAACCCAGACACAAGATTCCATACATTTTTTATTTTTATTTTTTCAAAGCGAGATTCCATACAATTATGACAATGTCAAGTGAAGAACTTTAAAACACAAGCAGAAAACACATATAAGCTTCAACCATTAAAATCATAATCAAATTATAGCAAAAGATTCCAGCTCCATTCCATCTCATCACTATCGCCACCCCAAAACCAAAAAAAAATAAAATAGCATTACTATTTAAAAACACAGCCCACATTCCCATTTCAAGAATATCAAGAAAGATCAATTTTTCATATTAAAAAAAAAGCTAGCGGACAAAAACCACCTCTACTGTTTTGAGTCATCCCCACCTTTGGTTTCAGATCAGAAGACTGTTGCTGGTAGCCACTATTAACACGCTCAAGATCAAGAACAGACTTAATAGATGAAGCCCAGTTTCTATTTGACGCTGACAATCCAAGAAAATGGTTCCTCTGAACATTACTACTGTTCAAACCGCCGCTTAATCTCCGACGAGACCCACTTTTCTTGGATTTCTTGCTACCACACAATCCAACAAAATCAACAAAAACAAAGTCTTTTTTACAATTATCAGTTATACTGTTCCCGGCAAATAGTTTCACAGACTGCACAACTTGACCCGCTGAGTGTAAAGACATTTTCTCATCAACCTCAGCTCACAGCTCACGCACCTGACTATCAATATATATACACACACCCACGCGATCAAACCTCAAACTATGTATTTACAGACAGTCGCAGGTGCATCAGTGTGTGATGTGTGTGTGCAGGCTACAGGGAATTAGAGATAAAATCGACAAGGGATTGTTGTGTGACTTGTGGAGTGTGTGTGGAATGTGTGGAAATGGGAAATTGTGGATTTGGAGATAATGAAAAGGGAACGTTGGTAGCCACCCGTGACGCGACTCTCAAGTCTCAAATCCCAATTTTAATTCTTGGAGTTGGCTTTTCGACTTTGCTAACGATGTTTTTTGTTTTGTTTCGACCCTTTTTTTCTCTGGTTGTGTTTTGGCTGGGTGTAGTGGAGTGGCGTTGAATGTTGATGATATGATGATGATGGGTACTGGTGTGCGTGTGTTTGTGTGAGAGAGAGAGAGAATACTTTTGACCTAATGTGGTGACCAAAGGTCGGGTTTTTGGAAATTTGTATTGTATTCTACATTTTCTAAGTACTATTTTCTTTTTTTGTTAAATTATTCAATAATTAAGTTACTTCTCACCACACAAAAAAGAATTGGATATTGTCAATCGTGAGATATATATAGATAATATTGGATTAAATGATTGGTTGTTTCGCTTCCTTTTTCTAATTAAATATTACAAAAATTATAAGCATCTGAAAAATCTTATAGGTGGTTCCGGTTCAATCGATTTAGGATTTTAATGTGTGTGTACACGTGTATACATATATTCATATTAGATTTTGGCTAATTACTAGAAGGCCCAAAAACTATTCAAAATTACAAAAACTCTTGAGGTTTGATTTAGTTTTAAATTTGAAGTGGGTGATTGGAATATTTTTTATAAATACGAGATGAGTGTTTGAAATGTTTTTGCTCAAGAATGGGGCAAAGTGTAATACATAGTCAAATTTCATGGAGATTTTTGTAATTTCATAAATAAATAAAAAAAAATTGGATTCTTGTAATTAGTCCTCGAGATATTTTTGTGTGGTAATTATGCCTTTTCTTTCTTGATGAAGTGGGCTCTCGGTTGTATTGGAAAAGTATATGCAGTTTTTTAAACACTACTTGCTTTCAAACATTGCTGGCTTTTTCTTTTTTTATCCCTTTAAGTGCTTGCAACAAAGTTTTGATAGATTGACATGAAAAAGATCAATATAGCATTCATACTTGAACTTAGAAAAGAATTTTGTTATCCCACCAAACATCATATGGCATAAACTGTTAAAATTCATCTAAAATACCAAGTTCTTACAAATAAGGGGGAAAAAACAAAAAAACTACATCCCTGAAAACATGCCCTGTGGCAAAAAAACAGAGAACAAGTGTGTGACAAATTTCTGTTATCCCTACAATCTTTCCCATCTCAAACCAGGATGAATATTACACCAAGAATGTAAAGAATAATATATGCAAAAATTAGAAAAAAAATGAAAAAAGAATTAACAAGAGGCCGACCAAATTCTCTCTGAACCTCTGCAATACAAATATATATATATATATATATATATATATCCTCAAAAGCAGAAACCAAGAAACTACCAAATATATCTCATGTGTCCTCTGCAAAAACTTTGAAAATGTAATCGCGAAAACGCCTCGAATATTGCTTCGGATCGACGGCTGATATGGAGTTGGGATCGTACTGAATGGACTTGTACGCGTGTTCGAGTTTCTTGGTGATGTCATAATCTTGAAGAATATCAATGATGCCAAAGAACATTACCACATCGTAATATTCTCCCGTTGGCTCTCCTACCAACTGAAGCTCCGGGTCTTGTTTTCTTACCGTCCGTTCCACCCTCGCAGGCATGTTGATTCCCAGCCTAATGCTGGCCCACCTGCAGACGAGCCAAAGATTCGAACAAGTTTAACTTTTTAGAGAGCTTAGAAAATTGTATTTGAGTTTGGTTTGACCATTGATCGAACCGAGCTTTACTCGAGCTGAATATGAACCGAGCTCAAGTAACTTGATATTTTTATGCATATTTTATTATTTTCTCACTAATCGAAGCTTATTTTTATTTTGAGGCTTTGTTCACAATCGATATCGGCTTTTAGCCCTCATTGTTGGTGTGTGATCTATAAAGAAAATCGAGATTCATTAGAGGCTAAGATATTCTCACCCGGCGGGGTCTAAAAGCAACTGGTCTACATCTGCTCTGGATAAACGCGGAACTGCTTCATCCGAGCCTCCGTTATCTGCATGAAAATGAAAAGCATTACCTTTTAGTGTTTTCAAAATTTTCTAATTTTGCGTAATTTAATCAGAATCTAAAAATAAGGGTGGGTTTTTTCTTAGATATCTGATTCTGCTTTTGGTTTAACTTTTTAAGCACATATAAATCACTGCTACAACTTATTCACCACACACATTCTTTTAATCTACTTAACTTTTGGCTTTTGTTTGCAAACACTGCCAATAATAACAGATTTTTAGTACTTACCGACAGGCGTTATAGCACCAGTCGGAGTATGATCGTCGTGAGTGGCTTCTGTGAAGTGGAGACCAACCAGAAGACTATAGTCCATAATCCTCTCTTGTTCAAGAAGCTCACAGTCCCTGTCAACTTGTCTGCATAGAAATGTATTGTTCATTCTCTTCTTCAAATGAAATGTAAAATGAAACTAAGGATTAATAAAATGGGCTCATCTCTCGTTCGTCGCGGCGAACCTCGAACCGTGGTCTATAATGGAGCTTAATTACCTTCGGAATTCTTGAAACCACGTCTTTTGGAGTCGGAAAACGAAGTTGAGATCAAGATCCTTGAGTGTTGTGTTTGCGTCGATTTCTGATTCTGGTTTATCTGTCAGCCTCCCGAACGTTGATCCTTTTAGATCGTACCGTCTGTGGATCGTGTACTCTGAACAGAACAGATTTCCCATGATGATGAACCTCACCTAAATCCAAGAACCACATTAGTCTTTGAAAATGAAAAAAAATAAAAAATCACTAATAGATGAAAAATAAAAATATATATATTATTAGCTTTTTTTCCCCTAAAAGCTGAGATTTTTTATATTTTTTGACACTTTCTAAAAATGATCCATTACTGATCATACCTTCTGTCCATTCAACTTGACGCAGTGCAGGCCGTAATATTTAGTCACCAGAGTGTTCTCAAATGCTCGAACATGGTTATAATAGGCGTTTAGCATCCTTAGAAGCACCTAATCATCGTTAGAAGATAAAATAATGAGGACGTTTTTTGGTGATGATGTCAGTACATACATATAAATTACCAAATGGGAAAAAAAATACTCACTTTTACTTCTGCTTTCTTCATCGTCTTTATCATGTAACGATCGTCGTTGGTTAAGTAAAAAAAGCTTCCACTTTTACCGGGAGATGAAAGTTCTCGCAACGCGTCGTTACCACATATGGATAGCATGTAATCAGCTGGATCCACCTTGAACAACATCCTCAATGTCCTGTAGGATATTAAGATTTTGAATTCGGATTACGAGAATCATGCACTAGATTAAAGGTGTGATCTTCGAACTTTTTCCTAAAAACAACCTATGAGTTCTTAAACACCTTAATTCAGAAAAAAAAAATGACCAAAAATAAACTTAAGAGCTTATAAGATGTTTTGAAGAGCTTATCGGCCAAACACGTCACCTGAATACTTTGGGGCAGTAATCTTTCCACTTAAATTCGCACGACTGATGAGGTGGAGTGATCTTAGAACCCTCGGTAGGAAATTTCGTCCAATATTTCTCCTTAGGGTCGAAAGCCGATGGCTTCAAATCAAGTGATGGTGGCGGGCCTGGTCGCCCCACCGAATGCCTACACAATTAAACCCATATCAGTAACATCTTTCTTTTTTTTTTCATTTCAACACAAATGACAAGATAAAAATCTCATTATTATTAGTATTATTATTATTTGTTGTTGTCACCTAATTCCCAACTGCAGATTCAGCATGAGCTCATAATTCCTATGCCCCTTAGAGATGGTCTCCCCTTGTCTCTTGACCACCTTGGGTATCCTAAGTGGGGTCCCCTTCGACCCCCCTCCATCCGAGGCATACCCATCCCCCTCGTTCCCCAACCCACCCCCCGAGCTCCAGAGCGACGGCATAGCCCCATCGGACAGCCTCATGTTCCCAAGATCCTTGTCCACGGTGGCCTCCATCCTCCCGTCCACCGACATCCTCCTCTGCCTCACCCCGCCCTCGGACCCTTCCCCCTTGGCCGACCTCCACACGGCCAGCCTCTTCTGCGACGGCCATATCGGCACCTTCTCGGCCGGGCACACCTTGCAGTCCTTCAAGTCCTTGGTGAACACCTCCTGCGGGTCCCACTCGAGGTTCCCTTCGAGGGGGGACCCGGCCGGGTAGTACGTCCCGTTCTGCTCGGCCGGGTCGCTGCTCCAGTTCCCGACATAGAAGCTCCCGTCGGCCCACTTGAACGTGCCGTTTCCTTTGGGCAGCCCGTCCTCCCAGCTCCCCTCGTACACGTTCCCGTTGGCCCAGAACATCTTTCCGTGGCCGCAGATCCTCCCGTTCTTCCACTCCCCAAAGTAGTAGTTCCCGTTCTTCCACTGGTACTTGCCCTGCCCCTCCTGGGACCCGCGGCTCCACTCGCCCTCGTAGCTGTCCCCGTTGGCGTACTCCTTGATCCCGTAGCCATGCTTCAGGTTCATGACCCAGGAGCCGCGGTAGGCCCCGCCGTTGGAGCCCGTGTAGGTGCCCTCGCCGTCCATGAAGCCGCTCTTGAAGTTGCCCTCGTACATGGCGCCGGAGGGCCAGCTGAAGGTGCCCTTGCCCATGGTCTTGCCGCGGAACCAGTCGCCCACGTACATGCACCCGTCCGTCCACCAGTACTTGCCCTGCCCGTGTGGGAAGTTGTCCGACCAGTACCCCGTGTAGTAGTCCCCGTTCGGGAGGAACCGCTCCGCGTGGTACACCTCCCCGGGGGCGTGTGGCGGCTCCTCCACCTCCTCCAGATCCAGGTCGGCGGCTGCGGGCGGCTGCTGCTGCTGCTGATCCAGCTGCTCGTCCCCGTCGACCGGGTAGGACGTGCCGAAGATGGTGTTGGCGCGTTTCTTGGCCGCGGCTTGCGTTTTGCGCACCGTTGCCTCCCATGCCTTCATGGCTGATTATAGAATTCTATGTATATACACTTTCCTGATTATTTGTCTTTTTTTAACTGCATTTGCATAGCTCAGCCATGCAAATTAAATTAAGAAACAATGTTGATGCAATCATGCGAGAAAATGCGATCTTGATTTTTCTTGTTTTTCTCTCTCTTCAATTCTCTGTGTTTGTGTCTCTCTCCCTACGTGTGATGAAAAAATGGAAAGTAGGAAAGCCGAACAAAAGGAACAAATGTTTCATTGCCTAACATTTTTTTTCCTTTCTTTTTCTTCCCAATTTTTTTATTTTGTTTATTTTATTTTCCTACATTTTTCTTGGATCATTGTTTTATGAGGACATGTGTTAAGAATGTATTGGACGACAAAAGGGACGGAGAAAATGTGATTAGTTATCGGCAGAAACTAAACATAGAGATCATGCAGCACTTACGTAATAACTGCTTGAGAAATTGTAAGAAAGACTTGTTCATACACCGCTAAAAGCGCTTAGTTTATGAAGCAGCTCTCTGACATTTGGCGAGGTTAGCGGATTTATGGTCTATATATAGCATTATAAACACACACACACTGACACGCACAAATATGCATGTGTATATACTTTATTTTAACAGCTTCAGTTTAACTTAATTTTATTTATTTATTATTGTTATTAATACATATATTTCTATCAAAAACTTGTTGTCATAATTATTAATTGAGAAAATGAGTGGAACTTGAACTCGATAAATACTTGAAAGTTAAACAAGTCAAGCTTGGCTCGATATGTTCGTTAAAGATGTGCATGACTGTAAATTTACTGATATATTTGGAAACTTAATTAGGTTTACTAATTACTAATACTAATTACTTGGTAAGTTTTCTAGTTCGATCAAGCTCGAGCTAAATTGTTCTCAGTGAATCGAGCTTCTATTGGATTCCTTTCCTACTTATTGAGTCAAGTTCGAGCTCAGCAGAATTATCGAACAAACTCGAACCGAACTCGCTAATTCAATAGTGGAAAGACGAGATTGGGAAAAGAAAATTAAAATTAACCTAATATTAGGCAAGACTCTTATCAGGCCGAACTAACGGATCATCCATTAGGTCAAAATTTCATAGCGCTACATCATAGTACAAAAACCAATACATTATAGTAAAAAGTCAATACATCATAGTACTAATACAAAAACCAATACATCATAACACGGGTCAGATATTTATGAAAAATCAATACTTTTGAGTACAAAAAGTATCGGGTCAGATGGCCTAACGGGTCATGACAGCCGATCTAGCCTAAAACCCAACGGCCAACTTCGAACGGGAAAAAAGGGTTAAAATCGAACAAATTCATCATCCCGCACCTCTCTCACATCACCGCACTCGACGGACCAATCCAGAGGCTACCCCCATCTTTCTCCGGCCATTATTAACTTAACCAATTATACCCATTAATGAACAAGCGAATGTTCCTGGCGGCACAGCTACGCAAAACCCATTTCCATTTGTCCCGTAAATTCTCCTCCAAACCAACTCCTCTTTTCAATCTCCAAACCTGCATCTCTTTACTTCAATCATGCGCTCAAAATCAAGAACTCTACAAGGGCAGGAAACTCCACGCGCTCATGCTCGTCACCGGCCATCTTGGCTCTCCTCATTCCGCCACCAGCCTCATCAATATGTACTCCAAGTGCAACTCCATCGCCGACGCTGTCTCCGTTTTTCACGCCTCAACCCATGTCCACAACGTGTTTGTTTATAATTCCATTATAGCCGGATTAACCATTAATGCCTTGCCAATCGAGGCTTTTGAGTTCTACTGTAAAATGCGGTTTTCTGGTGTTGCTCCTGATAAATTCACTTTCCCTTGTGTGATCAAGGCCTGTTCGAATATTAGAGACTTGAAAAACGTTCACGGATTGTTGTCCAAACATGGGTTGTATCTCGATCTGTATATAGGTAGCGCATTGTTGCATTGTTACTTAAAATTTGAGCTGATGAATGATGCAGTCCAACTGTTTGATAGATTGCCTGTGAAAGATGATATTGTGCTTTGGAATGCTATGATTAATGGGTATGTGCAGATTGGGGAGTTTCACGAGGCTTTGGTGATTTTTAAGAGGATGGTTGATAACGGGCTCGTTCCTAACAGGTTCACTGTTACCGGAGTATTATCGGCGTTAGCCTTAGCCGGGGAGATTAGCAACGGCAAGTTAATTCACGCATTTTCGATAAAAATGGGCTACGGCTCGGGTGTTGCGGTTTTGAACGCACTAATCGACATGTATGGTAAATGCAGGCATATTGCAGATGCATTAGTGGTTTTCAAGAACACAATCGATAAGGACATTTATTCGTGGAACTCGATCATTAGCATTCACGAGCAATGCGGAGACCATGACGGGACTTTAAAACTTTTGAAGGAAATGTTGAGTACGGGCTTTCGGCCCGATTTAGTAACCATCACCGCCGTGCTGCCCGCATGCGCCCATTTGTCCGCGTTGATGCACGGTAGAGAGATACACGGATATATTATTATTAACGGATTGCTGAATCTAGGCAATAATAATACTTACATGGTCAATGCGATTATGGATATGTACGCGAAGTGCGGAAGCATGAGAGAAGCCCATTTGGTTTTCGACGGGATGAGAATTAAGGACGTGGCGTCGTGGAATATCATGGTGATGGGATACGGCATGCACGGGTTTGGAAACGAGGCGTTGGATCTTTTTGCCCGTATGTGCGCGAGCGGTTTGAAGCCCGACGAGATCTCGTTCGTCGGGTTATTATCGGCCTGTAGCCATGCGGGCTTTCTGACGCGGGGTCGAGAAATTCTCTCAGAAATGGATACGAAATACGGTGTGACCCCAGCGATCGAGCATTACGCGTGCGTGATCGACATGCTCGGTCGGGCCGGGCAGCTCGAGGAAGCCCATGAGTTGATATCGAATATGTCGATCGAGCCTAATCAGGTCGTGTGGAGGGCATTTTTGTCCGCGTGCCGGCTGCATGGGAAAGCTGACCTGGCGGAGGTTGCGACGCGGCGGGTGCTCGAGCTTGAGCCGGAGCACTGTGGGAATTACGTTTTGTTGTCAAATATTTATGGGGCGGCTGGGAGGTATGATGAGGTGGCGGAGCTGAGGCACGCGATGAGGCAACACGATGTGAAGAAATCGCCGGGTTGTAGTTGGGTTGAGCTCAGTGACGGTATACATGTGTTTCTTAACGGGGATCGGGGCCATCCGGAAGAAAGATTTGTTTATGATGGATTAGATTCGCTGACTGCGTGTCTCAGCGAGCGTGGGTATGTGATAGATCATGTCATGGAGAGCTGTTTGTAGGAGTTTCCAACTTCCGGTTCAACATATTTCTTGTGTATAAGGCCACCAGATACTGTGACAATGGACTTTGCCTGGCCCAGGCCCACCCAGGCCCATATACATGGTTGCATTATTAGGCAACAACTCTGGAGAGCGCAGGAGACGACCAGGATGAATCGAGAGCACGAGCTCCTGGTCCAGGAGCGATCCATCGCGGCCGCCAAGGACGCGGCGGTGATCTCCTTTCTGCTTAATAATCTCAGGATCTTTTTTTTTTTTTTTACAATTCGGACACAATTTTTTTTTTATAAAAAGGTCCGAGACGCTATTCACAAAAAGCGTCCCGATTTTTTTCTTAATTTAATTTAAATGCCGGGAAGCTATTCACAAAAGTGTCCCGGTCTATTTTTTTATTTTTCTTTTAATTTATTACAATTTTTCAATTTATATTTATTTTTGTATTATTTATTTAATAAACTCTAACCCAGATTCTAATATCTGTTGTAAAAATAAAAAAAAAAGAGAAGAGAATGATCAAGAGTCAACTTTATTATGAGGACTACAATCCTTTTATATGTACAAGACTATAGTTTAGGGGTAGGATGGTAATTCATATAATATATAATTATAACAATTAATTAATTACAACCCTCCCCCTTCAATGACCTTAAAAATGCTGCCTCGTTAAAACCTCAAAACGTGGTCGAAGGAAAAAGAGTAAAACCCTACTTCCCCTGAAAATCATGACTATAGATCTTTGAGACGACGCATGTCAATCTTGTGTACCAATCTTTTAAACGATGATGTTGATAATGCTTTCGTGAATAAATTCGCAAATTATCATATGAGCGAATTTGCTGGTTATCGATATCACCATTCTTTTGGAGATCATGTGTGTAGAGGAACTTTGGAGGTATATGCTTTGTCCTATCACCTTTTATATAACCTTCTTTGAGTTGTGTGATGCACACTGTATAATCTTCATATAACACAGTCGGTTTATCATTTGTCGAATAATACGCATGACTCTTGCATGTGATATGTTATATTTCTTAACCATATACATTCTCGAATAGTTTCATGAATTGCAATGAGTTCAGAATAATTTGCAGATGTTGCTGTTAAAGTTTGCTTCACAGATCTCCAAGATATAGCAGTTCCTCCACGTGTAAATACATAGTCTGTTTGTGATTTGACTTTATGTGGATCTGAGAGATAACTTGCATCTGCATATCCCACTAAAGAATTTTCAGAACTTTCTAGATAATATAATCCAAGGTCAATGGTACCTTGTAGATAACGTAGAACGTGCTTAACACCATTTCAATGTCTTAAAGTGGATGCAGAGCTATATTTTCAAAGGAGATTTATAGAAAAAGTTATGTCTGGTCTAGTGCAATTAACAAGATAAGATAATGCACCAATTGCACTATGATATGGTACTTCAGGACCAAGTATCTTTTTCGCATCTTCAATTGGTCGAACAGATCTTTATTTACTTCTAATTTTCTAACGACCATTGGTGATGTATTTGCAGCTGGTATGAAAGATTGTGTCACTTTCTCGTATCAACAAAAGCATCAGGTAGTTGATTTGCAACCTTTTGTAAATGAATTAATTGTTCAACTTCCTGTTCACATTGATTATTCATTGGATCAAAATGTAAAAGAGTGTTTTCATTCAAATAAAGACCTCTATTCTTTTCTGGATGTGGTTTTGTCCAGCGTAGTGTTGGATATGTCATTTCATCAAAATGATAATCTGCAAAATGTGCAGTGAATAGATCTCCTGTTAAAGGTTCAAGGTATCTTATGATTGAAGGAAAATCAAATACAATATATATTCCAATTCGTTGTGGGGCTACAATTGGAACTTTAACAGCACAACCAAAAATTTGTAAATGAGAAACACCAGGTTCTCGACCGAATACAAGTTGCATGGGGGAGTGTGTGATAGGTCGTTGGCCTAATAAGAATCAATGTTGCTACGTGTAATATGGCATGACCCCAAGCAGAGGTGGGGAGTTTTGACTTCATAAGTAATGGTCTAGTAATAAATTGAAGACGTTTAATAAATGATTATGCTAAACCATTTTGGGTATGGACATGAGCAACTGAATGTTCAATCTCAATCCCAATTTCCATACAATAATTATTAAATGCTTGAAATTGAAACTCACTGGCATTATCAAGAATAATTTTCTTGATTGTATGATCAGAAAATTGAGCTCTTAGTTTTATCATTTGAGCAAGTAGTCTGGCAAATGCTACATTTCTTGTAGAAAGTAAACGTACATGAGACTCAATACCATAAAGTATCGAGATGGTCCACAAGGTGGATGTATTGGTCCACAAATATCTCCTTGAATTATTTCCAAGAAAGATTGAGATTCAATATTAACTTTCGTGTAAGAAGGTTTAGTTACTAACTTGCCTTGTGCACAAGAGTCACGTGGAAATTCATTTGTTAAAAGAATATTCTGGTTCTTTATATTATGTCCACGTGAATTATTGATTATTCGGGGCATCATTGTTGCTCCAGTGTGCCCAAATCTATCATGGCAAAGTATAAAGTTTTTTGTGTCATTGAACTTCAAGTTCATGACATGATTTGCCTCAATTGCTCTTATGAATGTAAAATACATTTCAGATGATAAAGTTGATAATTTTTTTTTATCTGCTTCTGTCCATATACAAAAGAATTCATAAAAAGATATTCATTACTACCTTCTTGTATTGTCTCAATGTGGTATCCATTACTGCGGATATCCTTAAAACTCGATAAATTTATTCTAAATCTACTAGAGTAAAGTGCATCTTTTATAATTAACTTAGTATTATTTGTAGCTCTTTCGGAGCCCTCAATAATGTTTGATACACCTGATATAGTATTCACATTGTTTTTTGCCAATGTTAGTTTGAGAAAATATTCCATTTCTTGCCGAATGGTGTTCGAAATTGCAGTGAGTTCATCTTTTATAATTCTTGATGAATATATTCGTAGAACAATCGCTTGAGAAATTGGTAGAATAATATCGCTTGGGACATTACTAGCGTTTAGGCGTAGAATGGTCATTCATATAATATATAATTATAATAATAACTAATTAATTACAACGGCATCATTATTTATAACAATTTTTAGAAATTATTCTAAAACCACTGAGTGTGATGGTGCCAGGTGGGATAATGAGAGGATAACGCAAAATCAGCAACAGCATTCCACAGAGAGATCTCCTCCCACAACATATCTCATTTCCCTCTTTCTCTCTCTCACTCACACACAGTCGTTAAGAGAGAGAAATGGGATTGGGAATGGTCTCCTTTATTTCAACCGTCCCTTCTTTGATTTCCTTCCTTCCGTCGCCATCTACCTCTGCTCCAGGATGCTTCTATAGCCATTCAGTAAGCCCAAACCACTCACACTCACTCAGAGATGGTTTGGTTTCACATTATTTTTTTAATTTTTGTGTTTTAAATCGCAGAGCACCATAAATTGCAGAATTGAAGCTGAATCTTCAAACGAGGATCGCTTCTCACGACGTCGTATTCTGCATTGCTTTAGCACTGCCGTTGGCATGGTGAGTTTCTTTCTTCTTTTTTTTAAATTTCTCGTTAATGCGATTTTTCCAATTGCCCATATGAGCATCATTAAGTATATACAAGTCAATTTCTGGTACATCAATAAGACGAGTTGTAGTTGAACTTTCGAGATGATTTTTTAGGCATATTTAGCTGTTAAAAATTGATATATTATTAGTTCCTAGAGTATGGGATAGTGGCTTTATTAAATTGGCCAATTCAATCAGTTCCTATCCTAAGTGCCTGCGTTTGATGTTGAGACTGCAATTTTTCTAACTAATTTAGTTAGTATGATGAATATAAACCTTCACCTGCATTAATTTAATATGGCTTGCTAATTAAACCATGGTTATATATAATTTTGTTGTTTTCATTGATGCAACTTTCATATCTGTCGAAAATATCTTAATGTACTGTGGACTAATGTCATTAAGAAAGGAAAATGAAATGCAGCTACTTATTATTATTTTTATTATAATTATAATTATTATTATTATTATTGTGCTAGAAATTGGAAGTAATTCTAATTGAGAAGAATATAGTTGAAAGTTGATTGAGATCAAGAAATACAAGTGAGTGCCATGATGATGATTTTAGCAGTTGACTTTTCTCAGGACTTGATAGCAAGATCCAGCTCATTTACTGAAGTGGCTAATGCCGCAGACTTGATACAACGCAGACAACGTTCTGAATTTCAGTGTAAGCCTTATGAAACTTCACCTCACTTGCTATTTTAATTTTCTTTTGTTTTTCAGCTGCCTTGAATAATAACTCCCTTCCTATTTTGTAGCCAAAGTTAAGGGTATCCTTGCTACAGCACTGAAGGTAAACATTCGATCATTAGAATGAAGAAAATATGAGTGATGTGGACCAATATTTACATTTTGATGTGTTACTCATATTGTATGTGCCATGCAGGGGAATCCAGATCTCATCCCATCTGTATTAACCTTAGCACTTAATGATGCCATAACTTATGATAAGGTCAGATATAATCTCGCATGTCGCATATTTACTTTTTTTTTTTTAATAATAATTTGGAAATGGAAAACTCACCTTATTAAGTTTGCAGGCAACAAAATCTGGAGGTCCCAATGGATCGATACGGTTCAGGTAACTCGAAATGCATCTTTTATTTAATTGTTCTTGTTATTTGTGAAAACTCATGCTTATTATTACGATGATTATGTTTCGTCTTCTGTGTGTTTGTTTCTTGAAGCTCAGAGATTAGCCGACCAGAAAATAAAAATCTCGCTGCTGCTTTAAGTTTCTTGGAGGAAGCAAAGAAGGAAATAGATTCAGTATCCTTAGGTGGACCTATATCATACGCTGATCTCATCCACTTTGCAGGTTAATTGATATTTCCAGAAAACCAGAGGATACATTATTTTTATATTTAGAACCGAAATAAAATGATTCTCATGAAAAATAAAATGGTGCAATAAAAGCTAATAATGGGATTGAATATAACTTATCCACATGGGACTTAGGTCCCTTGTAGAACGTACAATCTTTATAATAAGGGACTTTGATGTATGTTCGCACCTTATTATAACAATAATGACTTGAGCTCTTTCACAATGCAGCTCAAAGTGCAGTTAAATCAACTTTCTTGGCTTCAGCCATTCGGAAATGTGGTGGGAATGAAGAGAAAGGTGCCTTACTCTACACTGCATATGGCTCAAGTGGGCAGGTTTAGTTTCTCCATGGTTTGAACCTTTGAACATACTTGATTGTCATATTCTCACTATTCTTTTTCCACTATCTCACTATTCCATCAGCCCACAAGAAGAAAATTCAAATTTTTTCTTTTTTTTAATTATGCAGTGGGGCCTGTTCGATAAGCAGTTTGGGAGGTCAGATGCAGAACAACCCGATCCAGAAGGAAGGGTTCCTGAGTGGGAGAAATCTAGTGTTCTTGAAATGAAGAATAAGTTTGCTGCTATTGGCTTCGGGCCCCGTCAGGTAGACAACCACTTACCAGCCTCACTTCACTTCTATTTCTAATGAAAATAATATGCAGGAAATTTTCGCAAATCCGCCATGATCGTTGAAACCATGCTTTAAGTTTCTTGCATCAAAAATCTCAATTATATTCCAATTTTCTTTTAGTTGACTCTAGGAATTATTGATTAATTTTAATATTGAGCACATTATGTTCATTTAATAAAAATATATCCCTTTCTGTTGCAGCTAGCGGTCATGTCAGCATTCTTGGGTCCAGATCAATCTGCAACTGAGGCATTGCTATCCTCAGACCCAGATGTTTTGCCATGGGTTCAGAAATACCAACGTAGCCGTGAAACAGTATCACAAACTGATTATGAGGTTCGAAATTATGTATCAAAGAATCGAAGCGTTTAGAGCCAGCATATTCAATTTTTATGACTTGTCGCAGTTGTTTCTTTGAGATATCCATATAAAAATAAAAATAAAAATAAAAAAAATTGTCTGGTTTTTGTGTTTCAGGTTGACCTCATTACTACTCTGACAAAACTAAGTTCTTTGGGGCAGCAAATCAATTACGAGGCGTATACGTATCCTGCCCGAAAGGTTGATCTGAGCAAACTCAAACTGTAGAGAATGCACGATCATCTGTTCTTTTGGTTAGTGTAAATTTGTGCTATATATTTGTAATTTTGAAAGATACCTGATTTTATTTTTGCAACTAAGCTAAATCTCAAGAGTTTTTTTGTTTTTTTCCTTAAAATTGTAATTATCCTCCTTCCCACACCCCACCCCAAATTGTCCTAGATTTTGCAATATTAGCCCAAACCGACGGGCTGGGTATTTGGGCTGTGATTTCTTAGGCCCAGACATACTGGGCTTTCGAAAATGACACCCCAGAAAATTTCATCCCTGTCCGGTGATTCTGACAGCTCTACCAAATACCATTCTAGAACATGTTCATGATTTTTCACTCTTGCAGGTATTGTAATGGCTTGATTGGTCCTCAGTATGCTTATTGTGACCATAAATTTTATTCCTTGAAAAGAAATATTTGCTGAAACTAGAGACATCCCTAATGATGCTTTGCTATGACTATTAAACTACTCGGTCCTAATTAGTGCATTTTGACGAGTAAGCATACAATAGGATTAACAGATTGGTTAACCAATTGATAAAAGAAACCCTTTTGACGCCTTTAAGATGCCGTGTAATATACGATTAGTTGTGTTTTTATGACATGTGAAAGTTTTAAATATTGAATTTAACCACTTTATGCATTAGCAAGACCATCTAGAAACTTTGTACCACTTTTGCCTTGCTTGGTGCAGTGTACTTGGTTAGTGTTGGTTTATAATCTATTATGTTAGGCCAATATTGGGTTAAGTCGATTCAAAAAGCTTGTAGTTGATAACTGATATTTGATAGATGATAGTTGATTTTTAATTAGTGTTTGGTAAATTAGTTGATTAAAATAACCGATTGAAGGTTAATTCACCGATATAGACATGATTAAAAAATATAAAATATTATACCTAAAAAAATATATAAAAAAATAAAAGAAATAAAATTATAATAATTAATGAAGACTTCCCAAAAGATTATTTCCAAAAAAAAGACAAATACTTGAAAAATAATTAAAAAGATAATTATAATAATAAATAAAATTTTAATTATGACTAATATATTTTCGTAAAATATAAAGTAATATATTAGTTTATAAATAAAATATTTTTTACAATATAAATAAAAAAAAAATTACCAAATAAAGTAGGAGTTTATTAAAAAAAATTACGATTTATAATTTTTTTCTGAGCAAGAGCTTGTTCTTGATTTTTTTTCGAATCGTTGATTAATCGTCGTCCTAAGAAAATGTATTGTAATAAAATAAATTATAAGTTTTTCAGTAAACTCAACGAGGATGCCCTTGAGCTCTGCAATTTATTCAATGAACACTTTAGTTAGTGACTACGTAGTTTTAAAATGGGAAAGGCGGCGCAAGGCCACATAAGCAAAAAAGAAAAAGAAAACATGCATATGCAATGTTTTACGGTTAGCGGATAATTAATAATTTGTTGTATTAGTTATTTGTATAGATTTGGTAAATTATTTATAATTGATAGTTACTTGATTGCATAAGATTACCAAGAAAGACTTTGTTGTTATTGACTTTTTTGTGTTTATGATATAAATTTATATGGTGAATATATTGAATAATAAAAAAAATAAAACAAACAATTAGCCGTTATTTAAATTTATCATCATATATATAAATCTCTTGAGATGCTAATTTGGAAATATTAAATTTAAACTGTATATATTTCTTGAGTTACTAAATTTGAAATATATTAAATCTAATTTGTGACAACAGACAAATATTAATAATATTTATTTATTAAATTACTTAAATAATTTTTATATATAAATTAATGAAAAATATGTTGTATTTTTAATAAGTTGGAGAAAGTTTATTCAACCAACTTCTCAATATGCTTTTCTCAAAAAAAATCATATATGCGGTATTTTATAAATTAGTGTTTTCGAACAAAAAACTAATTTAAAACTATGTTTATCAAATAAGCCAATCAGAAGGTTTTTTCAATATATTTGGTACAGCATAGTAAGCTAATTTATAGTGTACCTAGTGATTTTGTAAGCTCCTTGATACTTAAATAAGATATATTTAGTTGAATGATTTTTATTTTTTTTTGAAGTTAGAGCTTATGTCAGATGTTTCTATCATAATCGTTTCAAATAAGCTTATACAACTTTATTATTTTTCATTTCCCTTTTAATAGACTTTTTTGTTTTTCTATTTATCATGTTATTCCTTCTGCTTCGTAACTTCTCTTTCGCCCGCGTCGTCCATCAAATATTTTTCGCCTACAACCTACTACAAGGTGAGTTTTATGTTTTTCAGTATTACGTAATTATTGAAAACTAATAAGATTGATAATACAAACAACTACTAGATTAACAATGCAATATTCAAAAAAAGAATATATATAAAATATCATTATTTTGAACATTTCCTTATTTTTATTTTTATATTTTTTATTTGGCTTTTCAGCTAAATTTGTCAAACGTTTTAATCAGGTTGCCTTTTTTTCTTTTCTTCTTTTGTGGACAAAGCTCACATACTTATTCATCTATCAGTAACTATCTAACAGTTATCATCTTTTAACTAGTTTATTAGCAATCAATTAACTTTTCAGCTATAAATTTTATCTTTCAAACACACCATACAAACAAGTAAAATATAAGGTTGTAACTTATTTATTCCACAATTAAAATTATTCACGACAACTCATAAGCAAACCATGCATCAAACACAAGTAATAACCGGCCCATTAGCTTTATTTGTTTTTAATGACTAATTATAATGACCTAATAATAATTATTAAGTGTTGCCCTAAAATCTTAGTTTCTCATTCTTTTATTTTCTTGCCACTGTTTTATTTTCTATGCCTTTTTTGTTATTTATTTTTGGAATGTTGTTTGGTGTCAAACTTTAAAAAAAAAATAAAAAAAATTGAACATGACTCTAGACGCCTAGAGACCAAAAAAAAAAGCACGTTGAGGTGTGCATCTCCCACACAGCACCCGCCTTTCGATTGATAAGGCATTTGCCCCATCACCCTGCGCACCTTGTGCTTTCGAGGTGTGCCTTTTGAAACACGTTGTGCCTTAAAAACGTCCCCTTTAAAACTACGAGTGATTGTGGATTTCACGTTAGAATCTTGAAAATGATCATGTAATGTATGGCTTGGTCGATGCTACCCTAAGGGTACTACCCTGATCCATTCAAATATTGACATGTGGCGGAGACTTTTAATTTATTTATTTTTCTCTCACTTGGTAAAATTCTCCTTCTTATCCCAGTTCCCGCCCCCGTTTTTCATATTTTTTATTTTTAATTTCTTTTAAAATACTAACTCATGAAACTTAACCAAGGTTAACATTATTTATCAATCAAATTTTGGAATTATGGTAAATATCTAAAAATCAAACTKTTTACACTCTTTTTCACTCTTTGGGATTRGGGTTCTAGGGCAGTTTCGGTGAAGAAAAATTTCTGGGGCATTTATAAGTGGATTCAATTTCTTGGAGTTTCAGAAGAATCCATTTTTAAGGAAATGGATATTGAAGAAACTAACACTCTATTTTCTTTTCCAAGTATGTAGTTTTTATTTTTTGTACGAAGAAATTGTTGATAAAAAATATTTTTAATTGATAAGAAATGTCTATTTGTTGTTGTAGATTTGGAGGGAGGCACTCATGAAGAAGTTGAAATGGCAAATGAGCCGGAAGASCAACGTGACTCTCCAGAAATGRTGCTTCCAAAATATAATGAGGTACAACATGGTAATATAATTATTGATGAATTGGAGAGCAAATTAGCGGTGGRAAAAGTCGTGAGAAGTGTTGATGATGCATATTTATTATATTGTAACTATGCACATGCCAAAGGATTTAGTGTCAAAAAAGGAGATCAACGATATTTTCCGCGCACTAATGAACTTCAGGCAAAGGAATTCGAATGTTCCTGTGAAGGAGTGAAAGACGAAAAACGGTCTAATCAAAGACTACCGGTTTATCAAAAACCGATAACTAGAACAAAATGCAAAGCAAAACTTAAAATCACGAGGGAAAAAGAGGGAGAGTGGAAGGTTAGTAGGTTTGATATTGAACATAATCATGAAATGGTCGCAGCAGATCAAGCTCATTTGATCAGATCATCACGTAATATATCACATGCTAAGAGGTCCATTCTAGAAGCTATGGTGARTGCTGGGATATCTGTGAATAATGCCATTTCATATATGGAAAAAGAAGCGCATGGTCCAGAAAATTTGGGATTTATTCGAAAAGATGCATATGATCACCTCAATCGTTTGAGAAAACATACAAAAATTAAAAATGGAGATGCTTCTGCTTTACTTCAATATTTCATAAAGAAGTCGAATAAAGAAGCTTTTTTTTACTGGAACGTACAGTTAGATGATGATAATAGGGTGATGAATTTTTTCTTTAGAGATTACAGATGTCGGGTTGATTATGAACATTTTGGTGATGTTGTTTCAGTTGACACCACTTATAGAACGAATAAATATAATTTGATATGCGCTCCTTTTGTTGGTATGAATCATCATAGGCAAAATGTGATGTTTGGTTTGGCCTTTATGTCAGATGAAATCGATTCGTCTTTCGAATGGTTATTTAGCACATTTATTGAGTCTATGAGTGGTAAGCAACCTGAAACAATTTTTACCGATCAATGTCAAGCAATGATAAATGCGATTGAAACAGTATTTCCATGTGCACTTCATCGTTTGTGTCAATGGCATATTAACCAAAATGCTCCTTCACACATAGGAAGCTTGCTAGGAGATTCAATGTTTAAGCATTTGTGGCATAAGTGCATGGGTTATTGTGAATCCGAAGAAGAGTTTGAAGATACATGGGCATCAATGATTGATGATTATAATCTTGCATCCCATAAGTGGCTAAATGGCATGTACAAATTGCGGCATAAATGGGCTACTGCGTTTAGCAATGAAAGGTTTAGTGATGGGCTTTTGGCTACATCTAGAAGTGAGGCCACAAACTTGGTGTTGAAAAAAGCAGGTAACAGAAGCATTTCGTTGTATGATTTTGTCATGAATTATGAAAAAATTCAAAAAAGTTGGCGTGACAAAGAAAAAGTCGAGGACACTCGTTGTCGACATGGGAAACAATCACCGATTGTGAAAAATTACCCATTATTGAGTCATGCTGCTGCTGTTTACACGCTCAATATATACAAGTTGTTTGAACTTGAACTGATCAATTCCTTGAATACAATATTTGATGAACAACCACTTGATTTTGGGAGTCCCTTGCTTGAGTATAAGGTAAGATCTCATGATCAAAACTCTAAGGTTAGGCAAGTCGTGTACAATAGACAAAGTCATGAAGTTAAGTGCAGTTGTCATCGATTTGAGTCACTCGGCATATTGTGCAAGCATGTTTTAAAAGTTTTCAATTATATGAATGTGACTACATTGCCGAAATCATATATAAAGAAGCGGTGGATGARAAATGTGCGAAATAGAGTATTTGATGAGACTTCAGGACATGAAAGTAGAAATGAAAGTGGGCACACATCGGAGATGGTATTTGTAAACCAAACAATGAGGTTGACGTACAATCTTACTATGCAAGCAAAATCTTATGCAGAGACGAGAAATGCTTTGGTTGAGATTCTGAATAATGCAAATCAACAAATTAATGCGTTGATTGAAAATTTAAGTTTCGATGATCAAAATAATTGTGAAAATCWCGTTGTTGATGAAGATGGAGAAAATGAAGTGCTGGCGCGTAATCCCTTATATGTCAAGTCAAGAGGAATCACAAACGCTTGTATAGTTCGACATTGGGATGATAAGAGCAAGAAAGGAAAATGCAAAGGCAAAGGAAGAGGAAAAGGAAAATGTGAAAGTTCAAGTAAGTCTTTTTCTTTAACTGTATAATTGTCTTTTATTTCTCTCTCTCTCTCTCTCTCTCTCTCTCTCTCTATATATATATATATATATACGATCTCGTTTAACTTGTTTGGCATATGATATTAGACGCCAAAGGCACCAAAAGAAAGGGACAAATCTCGCAAGAAGGCACTCATGTCCAAAATACACAAGAATCAAACTCTGCCCCTCCACCGCAATATYGAACTGATTATTCTTTTCAAGTTCCATCATTTCGAACTCATTTTGGGGTTAATCAACTTCACTGGCAACCTCCAACTCARGKGGTAGATGCACTTTTTCTCCCTCGCACTTTACATAATTTTATGAATATTTACTATTTTACACTCTCTATTTTGTATTGTAATACAGGGAGTTAATGAAAATGTGGGTGAACAAATGAACTTATTCACTTATCCGTTTGGGAATCATCATTCTTCAAAGGTATGGTTAAACAATTAAAAAAAGAACTAAATTGTTGTTAATGTGAATTATTTGTGATTTTTTGAAGAATTTTTTTTTATAGGAAAATTGATCGGATATATTTTGGTTTGCCAAGGAGATTTCATTTTCGTGGACATTTTCGATTTTTTGTGGCGCTTCAGGCTTTCAAGTTTCAACGGAGCTTTTTTGGAACACATGCTTTTTTAGAACACATCGTCTACTACTCTGTTCTACTCTGTTGCTTTGCTTGATATTTTCYATTAATTAGCTAKCACTTTTTTTGTTGGGGTCTTTACTATAGMTTGGAMAGGTYTTTGGTCCCATTTTCACCTCTGAAGTCCGTGTGCACTTTATAAGAGGATATTSTTGTCATAAAATGTAAATGTCTTAATGWCTTTCTACTTTTTGTTAATGAAATTCTCTTTTAAGCGTGCATATTATTAGTATTTTTTATGTAACTTTCTTCCATTTGTATATTTCTAGTGGGATGTAATTTTATTTGATTTAGCATAATTCTATGTAATAAAAGGATCCATGTAAAATTTTATAAGTTTTAGCTCCCATAAGAGGTTCTTAACGATGATCACRTCTGCCTCATGGTCCGGGCCTTCACGGGCCCGTCCATACCAAAACGCCGCTTCCCGAACCGAAGATCCTTCGGAAGCTGGCTATCGCTCTACTCAACCGYGGCCGGCTGCTTAGGAGCCGCGATCATGGCCTCTTTCACGGATAGTATGTACAACCACTCGGACCATTTYACGGCATTATGGGTCATCTCGATTTTCAGCGGCCTGATATGGGGTTTCGGAATGATTCACATTTTCAGCTCGAATCGGGCTAGATTGACTAGCATCGACTCGGGAAGAAGTCRTTTGACGTAACGCRTGTTGTCTCAATTTTYGGGTATCCTGATGCRTTGAGAAGTCTGGCTAGTRTTTTTCTATCGTCGTTTATGACAATGTGTGTTTTTGGGGCGGGTTTGCTTTATGCGATAGGATATGTTTGCGTGAAATCAGAGAATGTTTTTTTTTTGGTGTACTTTATGGTGCCTTTGATTTTTCTGCCCTTGGCGCATCCTCTGCAGCAGGTCTTGAGATTGGATGCTGAGAAAATGCAGCTTTTCGGACTTATGCTCGAATTTTGTGTCGTGGTTTAAATTCTATTATCATGCAAGTGWTTGGCATAAGAGCTATTTGCTTCTCTTCGCAGCTGTCCAAGGCACTGCAACTGGTTTGCTGCATGCATTTGGAAGGGTTCTTTGGTTGGATTGTTCGTCGGCGGGTAAAGAAGGTGTGTTTTCAGTGTGGTTTTCGTGGGCCCGAGCGCTCGGATCGTGTGCAGGATTGCAGTGGCAACAGGCATGCCTGGAAATGTTGGCAGAGCGTTTGGAGTATCATTTTGTGTCGGGATTGTTGGGATGGTTATTTTGATATWTGGGAACATAAGCAGCTTAAGAGGGGCAAAAGCAGCTGGACATGTTAGTGAGAAGGCATTACCTGGGCATGGAGATGATCATCTTTCTAAGGGCTCAGTTATAAGTTATGCCAAATGTGAACATGTTTAAGACCCTTTTTTTTTTTTTTCCTTTTGCTGTTGATGTACTTAATAAGTTAATCTCATTTAACTTATTTACACATAAGTTATGCCAAATGTGAACATGTTTAAGAACCCTTTTTTTTTTTTTTCCTTTTCTGTTGATGTACTTAATAAGTTATCTCATTTAACTTATTTACACATATAGTGCTATTATTGTCGAGTTATTGGCATTAATGTCAACATATACTTAGAACCACAAAAACTTTCTTCATCGTGGACATTTCAAACAAAGATCAAAAAATAAAAATTTTACAAAATCATTTCAAATTAATTTATCATGATATCAAAAATCTTCAGTTGTTGTCTGTATGGTGTCCCTGCAAAAGAGAATCCTCAAATAGATTAACAAAATATATATTAACACCTATAGAGAATCAAAGTTTTTAACTAATGTTTACAAGAAAGGTGGTCAAAGTTTTGGTGGAGCCAAACAAAAAAAAAAAGTGGAAAATACGTTATCAAAGTCTAAGGTCCAAGAAACAATATTCTTAAAACTAAAATCTCATGTCTTTTTTTATTTTTAAATTCAAACACCAGTTTAAACCTAACCAACTTCTTTTAAAACAATAAAGAAGAAGAAGAAAAAAAAATGAAAATCATAAAGCATAAAAAAAAAATCACAACGATTACTGTGGGTATTTATGAGGAAGAGAACAAATGCAACAAATAAAGGGAAGAAAATAAGTTTTAACTATTCAAAAATGAAAAATATCATTTGCTGCTTAATTATTTACAAAAGTCAAATTTTAAATTTTAAAGTTCCAAGTTTGGGGTTGTTGGGCTGGACATTTGGGGGTGTTGGGAGGGAGATTTTTCTATCCCCAAAATTTTCAGAATAACCATAGTTTACATGCAAGAGGTAAGAAAAAAAAAATACAAGTGCCATGTGTTAGCATTTGGATGGAGCAAGGCAGATAAAAGGAGAATACGCGGGAACAGTAGAATTAAGAAGGAGAATTTTACCAAGTGAGAGAAAAACAAATAAATTAAAAGTCTCCGCCACGTGTCAATATTTGAATGGATCAGGGTAGTACCCTTAGGGTAGCATCGACCGAGCCGTAATGTATATACATTTTTTTCTTCTATAACTTGGTTTTCAAACGCTCGATCCTCTAATTGGTAAGAATAGGAAAAATATTGATTATCATTAACAACACACGAAATATTTATACAAGGTACATGTGGGGATATATACATACCAAAAATAACTAAACAAATAATACAAGAAATAGTAAACGAATGGTATAAATTTATAAATCTCCTAATAGGCCCCCTCAAGATGGTGCGCCGATGGAGGCACCAACCAATCTTGGACATGAGTAGTCGAAGATGAGGAGATGGTAGTGGCTTGGTAAGAGTATCGACAAGCTGATCAGATGATGAGATATGAGAAACTCGCAGTTGAGAAGATTGAACCAAGTCACTAACAAAGTTAATATCTATAGCTATGTGTTTCATATGGGAGTGAAACACTGGATTAGCACATACGTAAGTCGCCCTAAGATTGTCACTGTACACCACAGGAGTAGAAGGTAGCTCCACATGTAACTCTTTCAAAAGCGACCGAAGCCATTGAACTTCAGCCGAAGCCGCCGCGATGGCCCGATATTCGGCCTTTGTCGAGGACCGAGCAATCGAGGGTTGCTTCTTGGAACTCCAAGAGATCGGATTAGGACCCAGAAAGATAACAAAGGCACCAGTAGATGAGCGATCATTGCTATCCCCTCCCCAGTCAGCATCAAAGAAGCAGTGAAGATCAAACGTGGATGAGATCGAAGACGAAGCCCAAGATGATGAGTACCATTCAGGTACTGAAGAAGTCGTTTCACCGCTCCTCAATGAATAATAGTAGGAGAGTTCATGAACTGCGAAAGTTTATTGACCGCAAAAGTAATATCTGGACGAGTAGTTAGAAGATACTGTAAAGCGCTTACTGCTTTCCGATATTGTGTAGAATCAGCCAACCCAGAGCCGTCGGCCAAACGAAGTCGTGTAGTTGGCGCAAGCGGTGTAGGAACCGGCTTCGCATCAATCATACCATGTCCTGCAAGGAGATCAGTAATATACTTGTGCTTAGATAAAATGCAGCCCTGTGAGTCAGACAAGCTTCAATGCCAAAAAAATAGGAGAGAGCGCCCAAGTCTTTAATCAAAAAACAAGTAGCAAGTGCATCAACAACACGAGTTAGAAAGGTTGAGTCACTACCCGTGAGAATCAAATCATCCACGTAGACAACAAAGTAGGCCGTAATACCCGAGTGACGAAAAAAAATAGAGACATATCCGACCGCGAGTTGACGAAGCCCATGTCAACTAAGAAACTTTTTAAGCTCTACAACCAGGCATGAGGTGCCTGCTTGAGGCCATAAATGGCACGATTAAGTTTGCACACATGACGTGGGTACTGGACATCAACATAACCAGGCGGCTGGGACATGTAAACTTCTTCCTCAAGACGGCCCTGAAGAAAGGCATTGTTGACATCGAGTTGACGAAGTAACCAGCCCCGAGAAAAGACAATACTGAGAACAAGGCGAACGAGAGCCGGTTTAACAACCGAGCTAAATGTATCAAAGAAGTCAACTCCAGGCCTTTGGTGAAGACCCTTAACCACAAGGTGATCTTTAAACCAATCCAGAGAACCATCCGGGTTATGTTTCTTACGAAACACCCATTTACAACAAACTACATTGTGACACGGATCAGGTGGCACGAGATCCCAAGTATTATTGCGCAAGAGCGCATCAAATTTGGCCGACATGGCTGATCTCCAGCGCGGATCCTTGAGAGCCTGAGTGATATTAGAGGGTTCAACATCAGATAATGAAACATCGGCTTCAAGAGCATACCGAATATTAGGTTTGTGAGTCTGATTTTTAGACCGAGTGCGCATTGGATCAGGGGCCACCAGGGCGGAGATGAATTTTTAGTTGGTGGAGGAGACGCTGTTACATGCGGTGAGTGAGGCGGCAGAGCATGTGACGCAGCAGTCAGTGAAGGGACATCATCCGGAGGTACGGCCGCAATAGATGGGAAAATCACCAGCACCAAAAGGGGTAGAGATTAAGCATCCGGTTGGATTAGCATGTTATTCGGCCGGATGGGAGGACAGTATGTTGTATCCGGCCGGATTCCCGCACTGATCCCCTCGGATGGTTGAGATTGAGCATCATCCGGTCGGATTGGCATGTTATCCGGTCGAATCGGAGGATAGTATGTTTTATCCGGACGGATTCCTGCACTGATCCGGTCAGATGGTTGAGCAGATGAGGAAGGATCAGCAGGTTTATTGAGAGTACACGAGAAAGGGAAGACGGACTCATCAAACTCAACATGACGAGATATAAACACGTTTGACGAGGATGGATCATAACATATGTAGGCACTTTAAGTTTGTGAGTAACCAAGAAATACACAAGGCCGAGACCGATTATCGAGCTTGTGATTAGAGGAAAGATGGAGCCCGGGAAAACAAAGACAGCCAAACATGTGGAGTTTGGTAATATTAGGTGGACGACTAAATAGACGCTCAAACAAAGAAGACATGGAGAGTTTTTACTTAGGCATACGATTTATAACATACACGACCGTAGTAAAACCATACGGCCAAAAGGTGAGCGGTATAAAGGCTTGATGGAGAAGAGTTAAGCCAGTTTAAATGATATGTCGATGTCGTCGTTTGACATACCCATTGTTCAAGAGTATGAGGTGGAGAGGTGTGTGATGCCACTAGCGGCGAAAATGGGACGAAGGGCGACGTAAAGGATAAAACCAAACATACTTAGTAAAATGGTCAACAAAGATAATGTAATATTTATAACCATCATTCGAAAAAATACAAGATGTCTAGACATCATAAAAAATCAACTCCAACGGAGAAGTAGACGACAAACTAGAATCTTTAAACGGTAACTTGTGACTTTTATTCACCTTGCACGAAATACAATTTCCAGTTGAAAAAGAGCTAGAAATCAAATTAGACGAGGTAGCTAAGTGATATAGCACATGAGATGATGGGTGACCAAGGCGTAGATGCCACGGGAAAGACTCTTTAGATGATGCCGTGAGCGCAGAGGGTACATATACCGAGGTGCGAGGCCAGTGGTATATCACATCTTTACTGAGGCCGCTGAGGAGGATGGCTCCCGTGCGACGATCCTTCACCTGAAAGCTAGAAGCATGAATTACAACATCAATATCATTGTTACGACACAACTGAGCAATAGATATAAGGGTTTTACTCATCGACGGAACACAAAGTGTATTAGCAAAACTAAATGGCGACGTAGTACGTAAAGTGCCAACATGAGTATTACATAAACCCGAACCGTTACCAATGATGACATCATCCTGACCCTCATATGGCGAATGAAGTGAGAGATTTACGAGGTCAGTGGTGATGTGATGTGATGCTCTGGAGTGAAGAATCCAATCCTCATAAGTGGGGGCTAGTGGGTGAGCAGCGGTAAGGGCATAAGATGGTACTGTGGTTGGACGGGCTGTGGGCTGAGTCAAAACTCTGTGCGCAGCAAACGGTTGGGAGTTAAAGTTGGGGCACCGTTTAGCCAAGTGGCCCTGTTCCTCGCAGAGTTGGCACCGTCCTTTATACGGGCGAGGGTTAGGATTGGACGAACTATTGGCGGCTTGAAACCTTTGAGCGTTGGAATGGCGACTTCCAAAATCCTTTCCCCGGCCACACGAGAGATTGTGACCGCCATGACCAGAGTTACCAGACGATGGGAAGCGGCCGACGGCGAATACAGTGAACGGCTGGGGGCTAGTCGCAGCAGGACGAGCGAGCAATTGGGCTTCAAAATTTATAAGTTTTTTCATAAAGTTCATCGAACGACACCGGTGTTTCGCGAGCTTGAATGGCGTTAGATAACTCACGATATTGATCGTCGCGACCATTAAGAACTTTGAGAACAATATCCTCCAAATCCATAGTTGAACCTAGTAGAGCGAGTTCATCCACCGTACCCTTGATGTCGTGTAAGAATTGGGTGATGGTTTGATTACCCTTGACTGGGTTCTGTAGGCGGTTTTTGAGCGCCAAGATCCGACCACGAGAGGGACGCCCATACGTGTTGGCCAGGATACCCCACGCGGCCTTATACACTTTGGCTGTGGCAATGAATGAGATTAACGATGGCGTGAGCGATCCACTGATTGCCGATAGGAGGAGCTTGTTCTGGCGAACCCAAAGCGAATACCTTGGATTTGGTGTTGAAGTGTTCGCTGTTATGGCGGATGGAGGTGGGTCAGGGATTGGTACCGTCGATGTAACCCGTCAATTCATAGCCGACAAGTAGTGCTTCGAATTGGAATCTCCAGGAGGTGTAGTTAGTAGAGTCGAGCTTTAACGGAATTCGCGCAGAACTGTTGATTGGAATCACGTCCGATATTACGGTCATGTCGATGTATAGGTGAGATCGGAAAAAGAAAAAAAGGGCAAAAAAGTTGTAGTCGTGAGAAAGGGGGAGGAGGGTAAACACCGTTTGTAGGGTATGGTAAAATTCTAGAGGCTCGATATCATATGAGAATAGGAAAAATATTGATTATCATTAACAACACACTAAGTATTTATACAGAGTACATATGGGGATATATACATACCAAAAATAACTAAACAAATAATACAATAAATAATAAAAGAATTGTATAAAAATATTAACCTCCTAATATAATTAAGGAGGGTTCGAAAACACGATCCTCTAATTATTTTCAGCTTAAGGCCATATAATGTATCCTTTGTTGCACCCTCTATTATTGTCACCTTGAGACCATATAATGTATCATTTAATTTGCAACACCCTCTATTATTGTCAGCTTGAAGCAATATAATGCATCTTTTGCTACAGTAGAATGTTGTCATCCTGGCTGATGACAACAAGATTACAATGTGTGGTCCTATAATCCTATTAATTAGGTAATGTGTGGACATTAATTCCATGACTATTGGCTAGCCCTTTTAATATTTTTCCATTGATCCTTTTATTTATGACTTAAGAATAATATTTACCTTGAAAAGCATCCCAATTATATTGTTTGAATTACAACTTAGAGCACAAACAGGGAATGTAACAAAATATCTCAAAAAAACTGAAAAAAAATAGAAAACAGAAACTGTATAAATCAAGTGTCAAGTCGAGTCCAGTTTAGAACTCTGTCCGCAAGACGAAATAGCCCCGATAGTGCTCTTTGGTTTTGGCTATTCGCCCCCAAAGATGAAACGACTTCGTCTCTGGTATTACAACACCGTAAATACCAGAGCTCTGACGGACTGGATGAAAATGAACTGAGCTACGTAAAAAATAAAATGCAGAAAATATGTGTATGCAGGGAGTTCTCTGATTTTTCAGGTGGATTTCGTGTGTGAAATGGAAAGGAGTACTAACCCTTATATAGGGTTGCCATCTGGGAAGTAACAACCTGCTTAATGACGTCCTTAAAGGCGTCATTCAAACAGCCAGCACCTGGCAGCATGAACCTGGACAGGTTCAGCGTTCACATGCAACAGGCAGCCAGGAGAATAGTCAAAGTAACGTCCATGCATTTAATAAGTAGCATGACGTTTAAAACCGTACGTGGCTAAAAAGTTAGCTAGGGTTGAACCAGAACCAGGACCACCTCAATCGAACCAGCCAATTCGGACCAATTGCCCAAGACCCAAGACCAAGGTCAAGGCCAAGGCCTACGCCCTAGGACCCAGGACCCAGGTCCGGGACCGGGACTGGGCTCGGACTCGGATCTGCCATCGGCTTCGCTGAAGGTGGACGGGCGAACCCAAGTCCAAGAGCCCACGTGAGCTTTGTTCACACAAAGTCCACAACACCTGCTGGCCCATTGATGTCCATTAAAGAGATGTAATCAATTATAAACTCCCTTCCACATTGATTAACTTTCAATCTGGGATAACCAATTAAGTACTTAAGCAACCATTCAACTTTCAAGCATCATTTCTCACTCACCAATAATTGGATTTGAGAAATTCAAAAAGCTACGATTAACTACACAACACGTAGATCGAGCCTATATAATTCGTTAACACGAATTTTTACGGTACCATTAAATTGATTAAATACATTTACAACATATATGACGTCGTTCTTTTCAGGAAGTTATAGTACCTTCATTATGCTTCCTAAAGATATTAAAGAAGTGAAGGTAGTTTGTTGACCATAATTACCTTCTAAACATAATTTTCTAATCTCACGCTGATTGACCGGTCTTAAGAAAAATCTATTGTATTGATTTAAGGGTTAGTTTAAAAAAAAAAAAATTGGAAACTTCAAGTCAACAACTCACGTGGTGTTGTGAAACTAGAGAGAAATGAGAGAAGAGGGTGATAAAAGAGTGTGCTTTATTATGAGAATTAGAGTCTCTTTTATAGATACAAGACTAGAATTTTAGGGGTAGGAAGGTCAATCACATAATATATAATTATTAAAATTAATTAATTAAAACATTCCCCCTCAAATAGGGATGACAATAAATCCGGTTAAAACGAGAACCCGCTCGCCCCGCACCGACGGGAATGAGGATTACCCTCTTTAAGCGGGGATGGGGATGGGGATCGGGATGGAACTGTGGGTTTTTGTGAGGGCGGGTACGGGGATGGGGATAATGTTTCCCCCACCGGGTACCCGTCCCTATTTGAGACCCGTTTCAAACCCGCATATATTATTATTATTATTTTTTTATTTTGAATCATTTTTAAATATAATAGACTAAATGTTTGTCATACTATTTGAATTTTCTTGTAATTTTCTTTTTTTATATTTATGTAAACCTAAAAATCAAGCTCTATATTTTTTTTTAATTTTTTAAGTAATAAAATTTAGGTGGGTACAAGTGGGTATGAACCGGGTATGCGGACGGGGACAGGGATACCCGCTTAGTTTGAAACGGGGGTGGGGCCGGGATGGGTATGACTTTTTCAAGCGGTACGGGGGCGAGGTAGGGGTACCCACCCCCGCCCGCCGCCATTGCCATCCCACCTTTGAATGACCTTAAAAATGTTGACTCATTAAAATCTTGTCAGGAAAACTCAATCGGACAAAATCTGGTCAAAGGAAAAAAAGTACAACCCTACTCCCCCTGAAAATCATCACTATAAGTTTTTGAGTCGATGCATGCCAATCTTGTATACCAATCTTCTAAACGATGATGACAATGCTTTCGTGAATAAATCCGACAAATTATCATATGAGCGAATTTACTGGATATCGATATCGCCATTCTTTTGGAAATCTTGTGTGTAGAAGTTCGAAAGATATATATCTTGTCTTATCACCTCTTATGTAGTCACATATGAGTTGTGTCATATACGGAATATTTCTTCTCATACTTATAGTCTTCAAATATTTTCTTATTATATTCTTGCCAGAAAAACCCTGTGGGACAAAAAACTGATCGAAATAAAAAGAGTACAGCTGCTCCACGACTTCAATTTGGTAGTAGTTCTCGAGTTTATCATCTATCTGTCTTCAAACTTTGAAATATAATATGATTTATAAACTCTTCATGAGTTATATACCATATGTTGATGTTTATACATCATTGTTATGCAAAGATATGCCTCGTCAAAACCTTCCAAGGTAAAACTCGATGGGAAAAATTTGAGTGAAGGAAAAAGAGTACATTATCCTTTGAACATAATGTTGCCTCATTACCAAACTTATTGGAAAAATCTAACAAAACCTTTAGTTAAGGGAAAAATAGTGCAATGCATATCTCATCATATTAACTGAAAATGTTACAAATATGCTTCAAGCATATCAAAATCCTTCCAGAATTTCATTTCATTCATAATATTGTTCTATATAGTCGATTGAATGAAACTTCAAGTTTCAATATCATCCACCACGTAAAACAATGCTCCTGTAACATAAATCTTTATTTATATATTATTGACAAAATATTTCATATGAATGARTTTCTAGTCAAACATATAGAAATCTATAAGATTGCATATTCAATCTTGGCCAAACAATCGTGTCAATAACTTTTAATTAATTCAAAAATACCATCCTCGCTATCATTGAGCTCATGAGTATAAATATAGTTGACTGATCTTTTTTATTGATTCTATTTTATCCAATTATATAGATATAACTTATCGAGATCTCTTTATTCTATAATTATCATCAGGTACCTGAACCTCTTCAAGGGTTTATAATTTTTATGTCTATTTACTCTACTAGAGTATAACATTTAGTAAAAAGATCATCACAAATAATTGCTCCATATAAGGGATAAATATTTGAATCAATCATTACCATGCTCCAGGCATGCCATCTTAATCCTCTTATAGGATTTTATAAGACTTTCAAGTTTGAGCCTTTAAACTTGAAAACCATTGATAACCTTATAGTCAGTAATCTAAAATGCAATTTTTCGCTACAAACTTCAGGCTTGCTTTAAATTTTGCGAGGATTATATTTATGCATTCTATATTTTTGGTTAGCATGACATATGCATTTCATATTTTTTGTTACCATAACATATGTCTTTCCTCCCCCTAATGCTGAGAATATTATTTATTGTACAATGACTAACAAATTATGAAAAATGTATCTTTATTTTACTTGTTCTCAGCATTCTCTATCCATTATGACATGTGGTAAGGCGATTATAAATATCGCACTTGTTTAACTTTTGATGGAGGCTTCTGACTGCAAGTCATAGACAAAGGTTTCACATATATTTTCATATTTGGCATACTAGTGAAATATTCATTTCACATGGTTACAACTGTTGTTCTCAGCAAATGATATAACAAATATCATAAGGCATATCAATTGCTTTTGCCAACCATAGTCAATAAAATATAAATCATCAATGAATTTTGTAAATAATTTTACTAGCAAATGATAAGTGTATCTATTAGATACATATGGTACTTTGGTCTCATAGCCAAAGAGCAAAAATTCTCATAAACTTCCGGTTATGAGATAATAACACATGCAATCTTCTAGTGGATCCAAATATCTAGAAGTCAACATGGAGGGTGAATGAGACCAAAAGATCTCATCCCGTAATATAAAATATGAATATTATTGGAACCTAATTCCAATTAAACTAGTGATAATTTAATGGTTATGTTTGTTGAGAACATGTTGTATTAAAAATAAATAAAAGAATTTTCAAGAAAAGAAAAACACAGCTTTTTATTTCGAATTTATCATGCTTGCATACAAATTGTGTCATTTAACTAATTGACAATGATATTTTAAATTCATATTAATAAGTAGATCTCATTAGAATCATATCAACTATAATATTTGGGATGCATCTCCTCTTAACCAAAATTGCATCATGAGAAGTACACTAATTACCACATAATGCACATTAACAACTGTGCAATGTATTCCAAGAAAATTAGTGGTAAAATTTTCAAGTCTCAAAATAGAAATGCATAAAATACATAGATTATGCTTCATGCTTGCCCGTGATCATCAATTCAAAAAGTTAAAGTTTCTAATATCATGAATGTAAATATGTGATAAAGTTTCAAGAGAATTATTTAATTGTATCTGCCTTTTTTTTAAATAAAAGATATAATTCATTAAAAACTCTATAAGAACAAGAACAAACTCACAATTGAAACACATAAATTCGGATTAACATCTATATCAAAATATGAAATATGTACCTTAATTGGATAGTCTCTTCGTGAAAAATATGTGACGGGTGGCTAGATTATCAAAACTTTTTGATGAACTTGTGGACAAGCTCGCGTTCATCAATTGCCCAAAAGAAAATAAAGGTACCTAATCTCATAAAACAAAATTTTTTTGGTCTAGAACTATAATGTCAATAGGACATAAATATTAAAATTTCTCCATATAAGTATCATACATCATAACATGCCATACTTCAAGAGCACAAAGATTTAATTTAGATTTTAAAAAAAATCCATATTCTTCAGGAATGTTGAATTATCACATGATATAAGAATACGTACGGATATTCATTCGGAATATTTTAATCGTTCTACTTCAGGGGAAACAACTTGAATTGATATAGTTAAAACACATGACAGGAAAATAAGATAGTAAAATAATAATTAAATGAAAAAATTGCTTCTTCAAGATCAATCGTAGATCTCATAGTATCAAGAATACATAATATTCAAATAGAGTATATTGAGATATGTTTGTATTTCTCCAAAAAAGTACAATAATATGTCGACTGTGGAAGAAATCATTTTTTCATAGTGTTTCTTCATGAAACAACTTTAAATCCGTGACCTTTTGATAATGATAGAGATATATAAAATCTATCTCCACCATCCATAATCAAATTTGATATTTCTTAAATAATATATACAAATATCAACTTGACCCAACAGTTATATTGTTGAAATTGTTTTTGAAAAAATCTGCATCGACGATTCCATGAACAAAAGAAACTGTTTTGTTAAGAATCTATCATTGAACTCCATAGAGATCAATATAAGATCTCCACCATTCAGATCTTAATTCGATAAGTCTTGAATACATTGTAAAAATTTGATAGCGATCCAACGGCTAAAATTTTATGATACGGTTATGAGAATTTTTTGTGCAGAGAATTATCGCGCATAGAATTTTCTATTATTTTGGTTTATGAAGGTTTGATTTTGAAAGCTATTATTTTTCGATAAATCTCAATTAGTTAGAGATTCGTGCTGATAACGTGGTGTGAAACTAGAGATAAGAAAGTGATGAAAGAATGTACTTTATTATGAGAACTACAGTCTATTTTATAGATACAAGATTAAGATTTAGGGGTAGGAAGTTCATTCACATAATATATAATTATTAAAATTAATTAATCATAACACATGGAAATTTCTTTATTATTTCACAAAAAAAAAAAGACAGATGTAGATATATTTTTCCTGTAAATATTTATAGTGTATATAATATGCGAACACAAATTTCACGTATCTCATTCGTACGATAGAAAACATCCTTTTTAAAAAGGATTTAAATATATATATATATATATATATATACACACACACATATATATAAATAAAAAGTTACTATTTATTGTGTAAAATCGAAGGTCTATGGTTTTGAAAATAAGTATCAGTATATGATGTTGTTTTCAATGTTAACCAACACTGAAACCAGCATCAACCAGAGTTTAACTAAAAATATGCAGCGGAAATTTAAACTCAAGAACACAACAATTTAAATCCAGTTCACAAGTAAAATTACTTGTGAACTTGGGTGTACAAACCCGAAAACTATATTACTTTCTTTGTTCACGATCAATACAAAAAGATAAGAAGTAACATATGAAAACTAAAGTATCAAACACATGATACTAAATACATGTCGCCTGGATGAAAAGATCTTCTCCGTTGGTTACGTAACTTCGAAGAACTTCTTGATCTCGGACAGTGGCTCCAAGTAGCTATCTTGCTTGTATTCTTCCTTGCCTTGCATCGCCTGCTGCTTTGTTTCTTGCGTCTCTCCTTTTCTTTTTGTAGGGATAAGCCATGTATAAGGGAGATATCTTTCTCTTGTGTTCTTGTCTTGTCTTAAATAGACAAGAGTCCTAGAGTCCTAAACTTGGTAGACAAGTTAAATAATTACTAAACACAATCTAGAAAACTAAATAATATCATAGACACAATCTAGGAAACAAATCTAGAGTCCTAATTCTAGTTCCCTAATATATTTTGGGCCCAAGAAAGGCAAATAACAAAATAAGAAAATTACATAAATAAATTTCCCAGCAATCTTCCCCTTTTGCCTTTTTGGACAAAATAACCTAGACGCGCAATAAAAGTTCAAAGGACTAAACTCCCCCTAAATTAAAACTCCCCCTGACTTAAAACTTATTGTTTAGAACAAACAAACCACAAATCAATCAATGGCTCGAACCTCATCCGTGTCTCTTACATCTTCTCCCCCCTTTTGTTCTAAAAGCAAAAGAGCCTCAACAAACGATTCTCAAAGTGCCTGCAACTGGTCAACCTGGTTATCAAGCAAAGTAATCTGAGCCCGAATAACCGCAACAGAAAAATGGACCATGTTGGTATCGGTGTCAGTAACTCCAGAACCGTCACCAAAAGGAACATTAGCTTGAACAGACGCCTGCCATGGGAGATCAATAACTCGGGCTCCCGCCATGTGCTGACCACGTAAAAAGAATGAAAACATCAACTGGAACTCGGCACTCAACAATCATGCCTCGATTTTGAAATCCCAAGAACAGCTCTTCAGCTTCACTCGTCAAGAACCTCGTGTAGATTGGTTCCATGTCTTCAATCTCGACGGCTTGAGATGGAGCCTCATAAGAGCTAGTAGAGTGGTCGAAGATAGTTGTTGACATTGGTGCACTGACAGATGGAACATTGTCAGAATCGAAACTTGGAGAAGAGGCGGGATAGTCTACAGGGGATGTTGGTTCCGGTGACACATCACCAAAACCAACATGGGATGACACGGCAGCTTTGGACTTCTTCTTTTCTCTCTTTGGGTGGAATTTTCTTATTAGCTAGACGCACAGTCTGTTACCGGAGCTTTGTTGGGTGATGGTGAATTCGATATTCTGCAAGAGATTGAAAACAACTACAAACAAAAAATCGAGTGTCGTAGGCATTAAAATTGAGAGAGAAAAAGAATAGAAAAAACATAACTTCCCAATTTGGATAAAAAGTATGTGGTAGAAGTAGGAAGAGGAAAAACAAAAGTAAAGTTAAAAAATAACTCCCCCACTCTCACAACTACTTCTTTTAAGACCCAAGATTTTTCTTTCCTTTAAAATAAGCCCACTCTTTCTCAAAATAAGACACACGATCTCTATACTTAAATAACCCACCATCTCTAATTTGGAGAATAAAAACCACAAATCTCAACTACAAATTAAAACCGAGATAGAGCTAGATTTTTATAAACCATCACCATAGTTGAACAAAGCCTTTGCAAAGCAATTTTTCACTCACCAAATCAAGCCCTTATTACCTGTCCAATCCTCCAATTTTAACACCACTGAAACACTTGGTTAACAAGATTCAAAACAAGATTAAGAGAATTCAGGAAAGACACAAGCGCAAGCAACAGAACACACATCAATTAGGCAACTTCACAAAGTATGAATGTCCTAATTGATGCCTAAGAATCATGACCTAAAAAGGTTAAAAATATAATTTATGGTTTTAGTGACTTGATCAGTGTTGCTTTTCATGACTGATGACATTATAACCAACATTGCTTCAGGCAAAGTCAATGGAAACAGACCCCTTAACCCAAGTTAATGACTACGTCAAAATCACTCAATGTAGTGATATTTAAAGATTTGATCATTTTTTAATCCAGAATTTCTTAACCTTTTTAGAGATTTGAAGAGAAATAGCTTATCTTCAGCAATTGCTGTTAACGCCTCTTGTTTCTGGACTTAGGAGAAAACCAGTTTTTGCGGGAAAGTTCCACAATCACCTAATTGAAGAGGTTAGTATTGTCATCACTTTTATTATAACACAAGACCTTATTGAACTTTCAACCAGACTCAATGCATTTAGATTATGTATGAGAAAAAAATAAAAATGCATGCAAAAGTATACAGATGTTGTGACTAATGTCGGTTTGGGGTGTCACAACATCAAAACCAATATTGACTTAAACTATGCACATACCGAGATCTCTTCTCAAACGAGAGAAGGTCTCTAAATCTAATGCCTTTGTGAAGATGTCAGCAAGGTGATTATCTATTCCTATATGCTCAAGGCTAACTATCTTCCTCTCAACCAAGTCACGAATAAAGTGGTACCTTATGTCAATGTGTTTGATTCTTGAGTGTTAGACCGGATTTTTTGAGATATCAATGGCACTGGAAGTATCGTAGAGCACATTCAATATTCTTCTATGTAGATCGTAGTCCTCTATCATTTGGTTCATCCACAATAACTGTGTACAAGCACTTCTAGTGCAATATACTCGGCTTTAAGATCATCCTCTACACGCTTGGACTCTGTTTTGGCAAGAAACAAAGATTCTCGAATTTGAGAGCAGTTAGTAAATGATCGAGGAATTCTTAGCACTCTAAGAAATCTTTTCCGAAATAGTACGGAGTCGATTGTAGAGCGATAAGTTTTCCCGCTCTCGAGGATAGATATAATCGGCGGTCGGTGTTTTTAGTTACTCTCTTGCTAATCGCAATTAAACTAAATATACACTAAGAAAGCATTAAGTCATTGGTTTGATTTGAGCTTTGAATTTAATAGAGGACTTTAATGAAAATAATGAAAATGAGGGTTTAGGGTGTTCGGTCCGTCTCCACGATCAATCGGTTTTTACCGAGCAATTAATCCACGATTCGAGGTTGTCAATCCCAAATTGTCGACCAAGTGTCGGGGTCGTCAATCCCGAGCCTCGACAAAATCCGATTAATGATTCTAAACAAACTTAAACCCATAATTACTAAACTAATTGCATCAAATAAAGCTTACAATTAAAAGAGAATTCATGGAGGGAAAATCAAAGCATTTGAAACTGGAATTGGTCAAAAGGCATTAAATGTAAAAAAGGTCAAGTTTCCCAAAGAGACAAAGTTCATAAATCTTTCAAGGACTAAGATAATGTCTAACTAAAAGGGGTAAAAAGCTTCAAACCAACATCCATGGAGTTTTACTAGAACAAGAATAACTAGAATCTAAAAATGAGAAATTGAAGAACAATGAAAAGAAAACAACTCAAACCAAAGCTTAATAACCACACAACAACAAGAACAATCATTCAAGAACAAAGCATAACAATGAAGGGAAAGAAAACTACCAATTGCATTAAGCACCAAACAAGAACTTCAAATGTAGATTACAACCTTCAAAAGCAAATCCAAATCTTCAACACAACTAAGCTCACAAATGAAGGAGTTGTCACCCTCTCCAACACTTGCTAACTAAAACTAACCTAACTAAACTAACTACTAAGCTAACAAACTACATAATCTAAGAATTAAGCTAGGGTTTTAATTTCAAGAGAAAGGAAATGCTTGGAGGAGATGGAACTAGGTCCAAAACCACCAAGGAGAGGTTAGGATAAGGTTGGAGAGAGCTAGCCTTATTTATACAAAAACACAGGGGCAAAATCATCAAAATGGACCAAAATCACGAGTTGGACTGCGTCTCAGTCGATCGACTGCTTCCTCAAAATTGGCCAACCTTACTGCCGAGCAGTCAATCCTGGCTGTGTCAGTCGATCGACTAGCTCGGTTGCTCCGGCGCAGTTTTCTCGTTTCGCTCTAAACGTCCGCCGGTTGTCGCTCCTCGTTCGCACTGTGTTTCCTTACTTTTCCCGTTCCAATCCGAGTCGAAAGAGATGCCCTGAGCGTGCACGAGACCCACTTGGGCATCCTACGACCAAAAATACAAAAAGAGTAAAAATGTACGAAAAACGATATAAAACTGCACAAAAGCTATAAAAACCTAAAACTAACAAAATAGGCCAAAACGACTCCTAAAACTCGTAAATGCAAGCAAAACACACGCGAATGCGACACAAAAAGGTAACAAAAAAGTGTACAAAAAAGTACAAATCAGTAAACAAGCAAACAAACCTTACCATCTCTTTGAAGTTTATTCGTCGCTTTCTTGTAGTTCTTTCATCAAGATCTCCAATGATTTGGCTCATAGGATGATTCTTCTAAATTCTTGAGGGAATATTCCTCTGATGTAAGTCAATGGGTCCAGCTGGATCTTCCACATGTGGACCAGAATCTGATTTTGGAGCAGCTTGAGTAAATGTTGGGTTTGATGTTGTATTCCCAGAACCATCACCGATACCAACATCACTCGTTTCTCCAGTTTCAACACCTGCACTTTCATCTACACCAACCGTGACATTATCTTGAGGATTTTGATCATAAACCAGATCATCATCCTCAACAGGTTTAAAATCACTCATCAAATCATCAAACTTGACATAAACCGACTCAATCATGCAACGCGTTCTAAGATTAAACAATCTATATGCATGACTATTTCGAGAGTATCCCATGAAACCACATTTATCACTCTTTGAGTCAAGTTTTGCAAGATGATTTCTTCCATTTAGCACATATCAAATGCACCCGAAAATATAAAATTACTCAAATTTGGCTTTTGCCCATCAATAATTCATAGGGAGTAACACAATACCTTGTTCTAAAATACACCCTATTAATTATATGACATGCAGTGTTCATTGCTTTTGCTCAAAAAACGTTTAGCAACCCCATTTGAAATAAGCATAGTCCTAGTCATTTCTATGAGATATCTATTTTTGCGTTCGACTATCCTATTTTGTTGGTGGGTGAAGAAAATTCATGAGTTATACCAACTTTGGAATAATATATTGAAAAGGATGCATTCTCGAATTCTTTCCCATGATCAGACTTTATTCTACCTATACTCATACCAAAACTTACACATAACCTTTTTGCAAGTTTTTTAAAAATGCTTCGAAAGTCTCAAAATTTTCTTTTAAAAACTCTACCCAAGTAAAGCGGGAAAGATCATCTACAATCACAAGAACATACTTTTTACCACCAAGGCTCTCAACTTCAAGTGGTCCCAAAAGGTCCATATGAAGGAGTTCGAAATAATATGAGGTAGTGAGACTATGTATAGTTGGATGTGGCACCCTGACTTACTTCCCTTTCTGGCATGCCTCGCAAACAGGAATGATTTTAGTGTTAAGCTTAGGTAGTCCGATCACAACATCCTTTTTGACCAATCTTTCCAACATCTTGTAATTAACGTGTACGATCTTTTTATGCCACACCTCGGCGTCACTCAGTTGGGACAGCTTGCAGAACATGTCGCCATTAATTTGGTAGCAATCATCGGAGGTCCTGTGATCAGTAAGGATGCAAGTTTTGCTCTCGTCATAAACTTCACATTTTTCATGAGTGAAACTAACACTGAAACCACCATCGCACAGTCGGCTAATGCTTATCAAGTTCGCAGTTAGGCCTTCAACAAGTAACACGTTCTCGAGCTTCGCAATACTAGGGACATGAAGAGTTCCTTGGCCAATGATTTGGTCATTTGCACCTCCACCATACTTTACCTTTCCTCCATGAAATTCGACAATATTCGAGAGGAGATCTTTCGATCCGGTCATGTGCTTAGAGCATCCACTATCAAAATACCAGGCTCCAGGGATGTGAGACTTCAGAGAGGAATAGATCGTGTTGCATTTGATCTCGTTCTTTTTAACCCAAACCTGCTTGACTCTGGTGTTGGGAACACAGAAACCGTCACAGAAACCAACACAGAACTCAGCAGTCAGCTTCGACCTTTTAAATTGAGTATGCTTGCCAACAAGCTTCCAGCAGTATGGTTGTATGTGACCTAGTTCACCACAGTGATGGCACACGTATTGTCTTCTTCTCCTCTTGTTGTATTTGGTCGACTTCACCTTTTGACTTGAATCTGGCTTTTAAACATGCTTGTATCCAATCCCGTATTTTGAACAATCCGGGATACTCGATTCTAGAATCTCATCCACCTTGGACTTGCCCTTGTTGAGATTTGTGAGGGTTTCTTGGACCTTCTTCAACTCGGTCTTTACTCGTTCTAGCTCATCATCCTTTTTGGTGAGGGATGACTCTAATCGGACAATTATATTCAGTTTGTCATCCTTTTCCTGAGTTAGTTTCCACCTCGATCTTAAGATCTTTGACTTTGAGTACTTGTTTTGACCAACTAATCAAATAATTATTTATGCTCAATGCTCAACTTCTCGTACTCGTCAAGAGATTCATCATCCTCTGCATCCATAGTACTTAGAAAATAAGGATCAGTACTAAGCACGTCAAGTAACCCGCTCTAGATGCCAATTGTAAAATCGAAGGTATATGGTTTTGAAAATAAGTATCAGTATATGATGTTGTTTTCAATGTTAACCAACATCAACCAGAGTTTAACTAAAAATATGCAGCGGAAATTTAAACTCAAGAATACAGCAACTTAAATTCAGTTCACAAGTAAAAGTACTTGTGAACTTGGGTGTATAAACTCGAAAACTATATTACTTTCTTTGTTCACGATCAATACAAAAAGATAAGAAGTAATATATGAAAACTAAAGTATCAAACACATGATACTAAATACTTGTCGGGGGGATGAAAAGATCTTCTCCGTTGGTTACGAAATTTCGAAGAACTTCTTGATCTCGGACAGTGGCTCCAAGTAGCTATCTTGCTTTTGTTCTTCCTTGCCTTGCATCGCCTGCTGCTTTGTTTCTTGCGTCTCTCTTTTTCTTTTTGTAAGGATAAGCCATGTATAAGAGAGCTATCTTTCTCTTGTGTCCTTGTCTTGTTTTAAATATACAAGAGTTCTAGAGTTCCAAATTTGGTAAACATGTTAAATAAGTCCTAAACACAATTTGAAAAACTAAATAAAATCCTAAACACAATCTAAAAAATAAATTTAGAATTCTAATTCTAGTTCCCTAATATATTTTGAACTCAAGAAACACTAATATATTTTGGACTCACAAAATGAGGAAATTCCATAAATAAATTTTCCTTGACATATTGTAAACAACTGCATTTAAGCAACTATAAGCTTCATAAAGGCAATAGGAATGCTTGCAGAATCACATGTGCATAGTCATGCTGTAATTTTGCACCACCACACATTTCTCATCCAATGAGCTAGCAAATTGTGTGTTTAAAAAAACACACATCAACCATTTTGTATACATGTTTGGTATGAAAAGGCATGATAAGTGATTACCATGCACGTAACTCATAACATAATTATTTAATGAGATTTCAACTAATCGTTATTTTGAAAGAAAATCCAGGTCAAATACGAACAAATGAATAAGAAAATCTAACTTTGTTTGTAGGTTTGAAAAAAATGGTTTTACTTAGAGCATTTTTAATGTCGTAATTTATTTTCAAGCTTCATTTCGGGATGATAACAAAAGAAAATAAGTGGGTCCCTCCATTTTATTAATTTTAATTATTTTAAAATAGTTTTCTCAATTTTATATCATATTTTGTATTCGGTTTCAAATCTACAAATACACCATTATCTATAATTTTTTAGCTACTATATTATTATTATTTTTTAATTTGTTTCTATCTCTTTCAATCTTGCATTTTCCCTCCTTTTGTTTTCTTAACACATTTTTCCATTCTTCATATATAAAATAATCATCTTCTCTATGTCTCTTTCTAGAAATAGACAATGCATTAAAGATACTCTTATCTTATCAAATTACATTTGATTAGTGAGTACTATATAGACATCCAAAATAGACCATGCATTAAAGATACTTTTAGATCAAATTATATTTGATTAGTGAGTATTATTATATTTTTGTGTATATAATATTCATTTATTTATTAGGAAATGTATAACGATGAGTTGTGTTTGTACAAATAGTTATTGGCAGTCATTGGGCAAGACTCATCTGATCACTTCCATCTCTACTACCTGTAATCAAAGATATATATATAGTTTCATAAATAAAAAACCAGTTCATAAAGTTTCAAATGACACTATAAAAGAATATAGCCAACTATTGAATATATAAAAAGAATTATTAGACAATGAATAATAATGTAATCTACGGTGCGCAGTATCATCAAACACACCGTAAATTCCACCGTATGTTACTATTATGTCAATATGTAAGGTTAATATGTTACTATTATTATTACTTCACAGGTTATGGGTCAAAGATTGTTTTTGATATGTATAAGTTTGAAATTAAAATTTTAAAACGTGGCCCAAACCAAACATGACCTTAAAATTGTCTGTAATAGATAGATTTGGAATTAAAATTTTGAAACATGGCCTTAGGACTTGGAAAGTACAGTTATCATCAATTCTAAACGTGAACCATAAATAGTTTAAGAACCTGCTATATCTAATCTAATTTATAAAGTTGAAATTCAACCATATTGTGTGTGCCTATCTTATGTCCATATTTTTATTATTTACTTGCATTTGGTATTATTTCGCCGTCCACAAGAGATAAGATCGAAGACAAAAATGCACATACTAACAAAATATACTATCTTTGAAATTGTGATTTTCTTTATTTATTATTCACTCTACCCTTGCTTTTATTTTAATTTTGTAATATTTTAACAAAACAAAGTGAATTAAACATGAGCATTTTAGTTTATTTGTGTAACTGATATTCCATTTGTATCATCTATTTGTTGCATCATTTTTTTTATTCCATCATCTGTCAAATCTGTATTATCAAAAGAAAATTAATGGCATTTTTAACGTATTGAATATTGAATGTTATTTTTCTAATTTTACCACTCACTTGGTTAATTCTCATTTCGTAATTTTTCTAGGAGGGTACCAAGGTCCTTTGATATCTACCATTATAATGTTAATATCATTTTAAATTTGCGTGAAATATCCTATCACGACAAATGGAATGAGACAAAGAGAATAACTTTTAAAAATATATAAGTCTATTACTATTTGAGAGAGACAAGAATAAAAATTAAATCTATCTGTTTTGTATGGAAGAAATACATCATTGTTAACACTTCATAAATTCATAATTGATTAGATACTCCTTCTCTAAATGATTGTTTTTTTAAGAGTTTTTGTCAAAAAAAAAATTTAGCATATAAAAATAGACTAATTTATGTGTCAATAAACCATTTTTACTCCTAAATTATCTTTCTCTTTCTCACACATGTACTGAAAGATGGTTATTAGTTCAAGAACGTAAGGTGCTCATGTTTTTCAAGATAAGAAGGGTAGAGAAAATGTCTCGAGCCAATGTTCGAGCACCAGGTACTACGCTGCTAACCCACGCTATACTCCCAAAAAAAACTCAATCGATTTTTAAACAAAAGGGTACCATAAGTTTATCTCCTACTAATAATACATTAAGTACCTATTTATATGTTTTTTAAAATAAGATTACACTACAAAAGAACACGAAAACGCCGACAGAATTTACCGACGGCTTTCCCAACGGCCAAAATTACCGACGGCGTGCTGACGGACATAGCCCGTTGGTATATTTGTCCGTCGATAATTTTTTATTTTTCTATTTTTTTTTATTTACCGACGAAAATAGCCATCGGTAAATTTATTTTTTTAATATTTATTTAATATATTTATTTTTTATAGTTTTTTTTTAAGTTTATTTATTACCGACGGACATTCCCGTCGGTAACCCCATTTTTATTTTTTTTAATTATTTCTTAATTACCGACGAAAATTATCCCGTCGATAAATTAAAATTTTTAATTTGTATTTATTTTATTTATTATTTAGAATTTGTTTTATTAATATATATTATTATTTAATTATTTTATATTTTTTATTAATATATATTATTATTTAGTAATCTATACATTATTAAATATGAATTATTATTATTATTAATATATATATATATATATATATATATATATATATATATATATATATATATATATATATATATA
>BMAC01000024.1:652591-665711 GCA_014905375.1 Phtheirospermum japonicum | reverse complement strand
TGTTTGAGTACAACTGAATAATCTAGTTATCTTTAGTCGTACTTTGTTGTACGTTTTATTTTAGATATAATTTCTATCAACATAATTATACAATTATTAAATAAACCTTTARCCAATAAAAATATAATACTTGTAATATAAATTTTTAAAAAAATATAAAATTAACTAAATAAATACAAAAAATTGTATTTAGATTATAAATATATATCAATTAAGTTAAAATTAAAAAAGTCACAAAAATCATATATATTATAAATAATATAAAATAAATCCTAAACCATTTTAAAATTGGATAAAATATTATGAATTCTAAATAAATATTTAATAATAAGAAAAAACAAAGAAATATTATAAAATAAAAAATAAATCATAAAAGAATATGTTAAATATATATAAGAAATATATTTTATATCAAATACTTATCAAAAAATAAAAAAATATGAAGATAGTAATAGTTTAAATAATATAAAATAAATCTTATTTCACAATGATTCTATAGAATAAATTAAAAATAATTTAAATCCTGAATAATCATTTGCTAAATTCTAAAAGTAACAAAAACACTTAAAATGCTATAAATTATAAAATAATCAGAAAAATATGAATTTCGTTAAATAAATATAACATATATATGTTTTAATTATAAATGGTTTTTAATAATTTCTAAAATGAAATAAAATATAAATATAAATATTATCATATAATATAATAATATAACTATGAAATTATTGAAATCAGATAAAAATAATAAAATTATCATTAATTTATAAATATTTATTTTAAAGACATTGAATGAATAATTTGGCAATAGCGATAAAGTAAATTAAATAAATATATAAAAGTTAATTTTAAATAGTTTTTTTTTTAATCTATTGAGAGCTGATAATAAAACAATAATAAAGATCAAGAAGTTATAAAATATAATAAATTAAATCTTATAATATTTTAAAATAGAAAGTAATATACTTGATTAATTTTATATTATAAAAAATTATCTCCTAAATCTAGAAAATAAAAAAATATATAAATATTGTAAAAATAAAAAAAAATACTACAAAAATGAAAAAAAAAAATACCAAATAAATGAGGCATCGTATTAAAATAGTAATTGAGGGCCTTTGTATTCTATTTTACTATAGTTATTATTATTTTTTTAATCAGCCCAGTAATTGACTCAGTTAGCCACTGAATAATTAACCACAAATTTATCGAGTCAGTTGGTGAACCCGATAATAAATTAAAATTTATATATAGATTTCAGTTTATACGAAAGTAATTATATAACCAAGAGTAATAAATCATTTTTGTGTGGGTTTCTAACGTTAAATACTTAAAGTCGTAGTAATATGTCACAAATTATTAATATACAAACGTTCATAAATAATTATTTAGTTAGGAATTTTAAAATAATGTATTGAATTCTTTATATTATGCGATTATATAATCATTTTTTTTTATTCTGCCCACATATAATTTTGATTTCAAATTTTAATCAAATAATAGTATAAAATTATTTACCTTTCACTTATGTTCATAATATAAATCTTTAATTTTTTTAGGAAAAAAAATTAAATTATCATTGTCAAGTTTGCGATATGTTTAGGGTCAAAGTTTGGGTCATTCGAGTTTTACTCGAGTCACATATAGAAATTTGAAAATATGACGTTATTAGGTTTGTCCTCGTATCACCTGGTCTGGTCAACAATTAAATTAATGGAAGAAAAGACAAGTTCTTGTTACTGATTATAATTTTTTTTTGTCTTCGTTGCATCAATTCTCTAGTTGTACTCATACTATTTTTATTTAGTTAACAAAATTATTAAATAATTTTTTAAAATTAAATTTTAAATTTTTATATTTTTGTTATTCATTTTATTTCTTTCCCAATTTTGTTTATATGATATTATTTTTCTTGTAATTTCTGATATTTTTATTTTATATTTAGTTAATAATTTTCTATAATTTAATAGTAATTATTTTGTAGCTATGGATTCAAATTTAGTTTTATAATATTATCAATCTTTTGGTTTGTTTTCTATTGTTTGTATTTATTAAATAACTATTTGTAATTTAATTATAAGTTGTTATATTTTATTTATAATAAAAATAAATTTACTTGATATCATTTGACATATTTATGTTTTGATTTACTTTTTTGGGTTTTGCAGATTTATAAACTAATTATTTAGATTTATTTATATATTATATATTATATATTTATATCTTATTTTTCAGATTTCTTATACACACACACACAAATTATTTTTGTAGTTGCTATTATTGTTTTTTATTTTATTTATATTTTTATAGATTCTTTTTTTTTATTTTTTATTTATTTAATAATTTTATAGAATTTAATTATGAATTTTTGAGTCAATTTAACTTATTTTATGAATTTTCTCTTTAATTTTATTTGAATTGTTGAATTTTTGATTTTATTTCATATTTATTAAATAAATATTTATAGTTTAATTATAAGTTCTTATATTTTTATCTATATAATTTTATTAATATTTTTAATTTTATTTAAAGCATTTGAAAAAATATTTGTGTTTTACTTTTGCTTTTGTGGGTTTTTTAGATTTATTAGCTAATTATTTACATATATTTATATATTTTAAATAATTTTGTATATTTTATATTTCTTTCAAAAAAATTATATTATTTTTATTTTTCTCAGATTTTATTTATTATTATACATAATTCTTCCATATATTTAATATTTTCTTTACCGAAATGATAATCTCTAAAAGATATTTACATAAATAATTATATAAATAATAAATATGTATACTACATATAGTAAGTAAAATGAGCGGGAAAATCATGAGAAATATTTTTAGAAACGTTAGGCTTTTTATATATATATATATATATATATAGATTTACCGACGGAAATGACCGTCGGTATCCACAGATTTTTTTGTAGTGTTAATTACGAGATTTATCATCACTTCTCACATGTTATTAGAAATTTAAAGTTAGTACAAATTCTCCTCAATTAAACAAATCAAAGAGAATAATTTGGAGAGAAAAAAAATAATATTTTGGGATCAAAATAAAGTTAAAATGAGAACAAATATTTAAGATAAATGGGGTTTAGAAAAACAGGAAAAGTATCTTTTATCTTTAAAAAAGAAAGGTGATCCAAGTTGGAATGACATGGCCCCGTACTCACCAAAACCAACTTTCTAAAATTGTGGGCGACAATCTGCATGCACACCCACCCTATATAAAAATCCTTGTACCCACATTAATTTCTCCAATATTTTGCTAATATTCATGGACAAACATGTCATTAAGGCCCACCAATGTCAAAAATAATAAGGGTTGTGCTTGGACCGATTGGGCCTGCAATCGAGTCAACACTGTCACTAAGCTTCTATATTTCATAAGGAAGCAATGAAAGAACCCAAGCTCTCACTATCACCAACCATGCCGTTTCCAGAAACTTTTGATGTGAAAGTATAATTTTAAATGGTAGAAAGAGTATTTTCAATGCACTCAATGTATCGGAAAAAATGACTTCACATATAAGTAAATAGAGAATGCATTAAAAATACATATTTTATGAACAATATAAATGAAAATGTTAAGCGACTTGAAAAACAAAAAAGGAAAATTTACACTGTGGGGATACTCCATCTACATCTAATTATTTAATTATAAAATTTTATTTTTAAAAACAAATATGACATAATATTTAAACGATAGAAGAACACATTTGAAGTGTAATTTTAGATTTTTTTTTTTATATTTTGTTGTCGAATTAACTTCTACGTGTAATGCAATGAAGTTACTTTAATAACTCAATGCATATACAACGATGTTCATTAAAATATAAGAAAATTAAATTGAATTTACTAACAAAATTTTACAACTCTCTTACCTTTTTATTGCGCAAAAGTATCAATTAAATCACTATAATCAAATTTTACTATCATTTTTTCAATAAATAATATAGCCGAACCATTTGATAGATTGATAGAAGGGGATATGCCTCGTTATTTTCCAATTCACCAAATAATTATTATGCAACTTGCAAGTAAACCATCTTCTATATAATTTTTTTAAAAAAAAAATATTTAAAAAAGATATCAAAAGTAAGTATATATACCATGAAAATCTGTGACCATAATTATTGAAGGCCCTCGATAATTATTTTAGGTGAAATGGCCCAAAAGCCACCCTGTCACCAAAAGGTAGATCATGCGCCCGCCACAAGGTTCTAACCCTAAGAGCATCTTTAATCCAAGGGCAACACTCTTGTTAGGTCAAATTAACGGATCATTCGTTAGGCCAAAATTTCACATCAATATATTGTAGTGCAAAAATCAATACATTATAATAAAAAACCAATACATCATGATAAAAAACATTACAGTATAAAAACCAATAAATCATAACACGGGTCAGAGATTTATGAAAAACTAATACTTTACGTACAAAAACCAATACATTACAATACAAAAACCAATACATCACGGTATCGGGTCAGATGGCCTAACGGGTCATGACCCGTTAATCTGGACTAACGCAAGTCTTTGCCTTAACCCAAACCTCAACCCCTCCCCACTTTTTCAATTCCCAAAATGTTACATCACCAAAATCACCTCTACATCACCAACTCATTTTATTTCTCTCCCCAACCCTTTTATCTCATTTATCCTTCAAACTCTCAAACCTACTTTTTATGAACCCCATATATTTCCCAACAATTTTAATTCTTATTTTTGACATTCCAATATTATTATATTTTATCTATTAAATCTAGTTAAACTATTTAATCTATTAAATATAGTAATTCTACTTAATTATGAGTTTATGATTAAATTAATAATAATAATAATAATTTAAAATTATTTGAAAATAAGCCTCAAAATAAACGTCCATGAGTTTATGCATATTTTTATCCATTAATTTTCATTTATACATTTTATATTCCAATACAATTATATTTATCTATTATCTATTTAAACATTTTATGAATATAAAAATTATATATATATATATATATATATATATATATATATATATATATATAAATATATTTGAATTTTTTTATTTATAATAATTAATATTTATGACTACTTTAAAATTTTAATTAATAATAAATTTTAAATTTTTTATGTATTAAAATTTATTTATTTTACAATAAATTATTTTAATTTATATATATATATAATTAATATATATGTTATATATAAATTAAAAAGGAAACAGAAAAAGAAAAGAAAAAGAAAAAGAAAACAGACAGAAGAAAGAAGAGAAAACGGAAGAAAAGAGGGAGAAAAAAAAAAAAAAAAAAAAAAAAAAAGAAGAAAAAGGCTGTGATTCGCAGAGGTGGGCCCAGCGCCCCACTCTCCTTCCGGCGCGTGCGATGCACGCGCCAATGTTATTGGCTGGGGGCGGCAGCTGCCGCCCCACCTTCCTTTCTCCCTCTTTTTCTTTCTTTTCCTTTATTTTCTTCCCCTCCCCACGCTTATCCCCTTCCCACTACACCCCACGCTTATCCCCCCAACAAAACCCCCCATTATAGATGCTCTAAAGAAAGCACTAATGTAGCATACCAGGGTTCTCATTGAAATCAAACACGTGAAATTATCATATAATTATATTATTATAATTAAAATAAATGCGTTATTAATATTTAGTTACATGCCGATTATTGCGAATAACTTATAATTGATTTATATAGAATATTTAAAATTTTAAAAATAAAATTATTTTAATTTTTATTGTAAAACAATTTGTTTAACTATTTTTCATAATTTTGTTGTAATTAACATTATTTCATATGTAATTGGTTTTTAATTAAAATAATAATGTAAATTTTTTCTTATTATATATGACTAATGATAATATTGAATTAGGCAAAACTAACAAAATAGAAAATTTGAATTAGACAGAAAATAATAAAAAATAATATTAAATTAGGTAAATATTATGCTTATCTAACACATAATATCAAAAACCTTCATTTTATTTACCACGCAAAGCATGATAATAGATATGGAGTGTAAGTGAGTCGAGCCGACTCGTGAGCTATTCGGGATCGACTCGAAAAAGTTTGAAATCGGCTCGAGGTTAATAAGGCCGAGTTCGATCCCGAGCTACTCGAGTATGTATCGAACTCGAACTCGAGTTAAGTGATACTCGACTCGATAGGCGCGCGAGCCTAATCGAGTTTTGCTAAATTTACTACTTTATCCTTATTATACATGCTTATTTACAAATATACCCTAAATATATAATAAAAAATAATATTATGTTGAAGTAGAAGCAGAAAAGTGTAAAAGTAAAGCAGAAAAGTACGAGACAAAAAGAGAGGCGGAGGAAGATTAGGGTTCTCATTAATCAAGGGTCCCTTTATATAGGGTACCAATTATACAGTTCCCTAATTACATAATGATAATGAATACCTAAATTACCCTCATACTTAACTTGTTGATATAGACACACTAAATGTGTAATTCCTTTAACACTCCCCCTTGTGTCAAGTCAACAAGTAAGATGGTGCATGAGTAATTGCCTCATTAAAAATCTTTGCCAAGTAACAAAACCCAATGGGAAAAATAAAACTTGGTCGAAGGGTGAAATGGTGTTTCATTGTTGCCTCGTTAAAACCTTGCCAAGTAACCAAAACCCAATGGGAAAAAATAAAACTTGGTCTAAGGAAAAAGAGTACAACACACCTTATGTTGAGACTCCCCCTAAAGTGTACACCCTTCTCTGATATGTACATCCTTCAAGAGAACTTTGAAAATATCAACTTCCTTAATTTACTTGATTCTTGAGGAAGTGCATAATTGTTGGATGTAGAATAGTTGTGGTTTATATTACTCATATTATCACATTTTCTTTAGTGATAGAGTTCAAACCACTATGATCATAACATTTATCGTAGATACTTACAAACTACTACATGTATAATAATGATCTCTTTACATGGATCGAATGAGTAACCAACATCAATGATACTATTTGATGTTTCACAGTAGGAAGTAAACTCAACATTTTCTATAGGGATTACAAGACCATCTGCAGTCCCAATTATATTTATAAATGCGAAAAATAAACTCGCGTCAATGGTTTCTTTTAGGTATCAAATTACATTTTGATTCCAGTCCAGTGACATTTGAGCTTTCTTGAGTTAAATCAAGATAACAATTTTGAGAAAGTAATATTTGGTCAAGTGTATTAGTAATGGTACAATAATGCGCATATTGTACGTAGGTAGAGAATTTCAGCTCCCACCAGTTCTTCGTCATTCCATTGGCGAAATTGATATTTCCTTATATCTTCACTTTGACCAATCATAGGAGTGCTAACATATTGCACTTATCCATATTTAACTGCCTGATCATCTTTTGGACATATGCAAACTGTACAATTTAGTATTCCACAAACTCGATTTTAGTTTAAAGCCTTAACATGACCGAGTTTTCCCATGATGCATTATCTCAAATTAAGAATTTCAAATAACTAGCGATATCTCTTATTTCATTAAGAGTGAATGTTATGTTCCTTTCATCGACATATACAATTATAATCGCAAATTTGAAACTTATAAATACGCAAGGGCATAGATTGTCTTTTCCCAATCAAGTAGTCACTTAGAAGGTTATACCACATCCGTCTGGATTATTTTAATCCATAAAGTGAGTGTTTCAATTTAATTTGCAAATGAACTTCGTGGCTTAGAGTCACTTGCCTTGGCAATGAAAGGCCAGCAAGCTCTTTCGTATATATCTCTAAATCGTGATTCCCATAGAGATATGATGTAGCCACAGGTATAAGCTGCATTCTCATTTATTATGGGGGAGTACATATCCCCATAGTCAATTCCAAGGCGTTTTGAGAAACTTTGTCCTTCAAGTATAGATTTGCATCTCATGGCTTTATTTTTCTCATTACGCTTTCTGACAAAACTTTGTTTATATCCTATAGGCTTTACACTTGGTGAGGTTAGCACTACCAAACCAATTACCTACCTTGTTGTCAGTGAATTTAGTTCTACCTGGATTGATTATTTACATTTAGGTCAATTTTCTCTATATTGATATTTCAATAGAGCGTGGTTCGATACTATTGTGCTCTATGATTCTTTGAGCAACAATGTATATATCATCAATGTATATGAAAAGTCTTTCCATCAACTTATATAAACTCTCATTGTACATTGAGATTTCTTTATTCTCTGGAATCATATTAAACTTCGGAGCGTCCTCCATTAATGATTCATGGACATAAGTATAATCAGAGATAATCTCATGAGAGTCATTATCTTCATTGATGATCAATTAAAGTTGTGCCATACATGCCCTCTTATTCCTTGGGCGAGTATTGATCGAACCAAGTGACTTCCCCCTGTTTCTTTTGGGAGTCACGACCTCAACCACACCTCCACTAAGTATGGTGCAATATCTTAATCTGTGACATTGTGCACTTCACAGGGACTTTTAACCTTGCAGACACATTTTCACCTTGTATATATATGATCTCGTCACTTTAGAAATTGAGTCTTCTATACTTTGAAGATTAATTATTCACTTTACTTTTCTTTCACGTTACATTGTGAAATGCGGGGATCATAATGAGACATAGTATGAAACTATTCCTGTCGTTCCATTAAAAAATACTTTTTCTTATCTCTCCCTAACGACGGGAAGACTGTCTCATTAGAGTGACAAATTTGCTAATTTAGCAATAAAGAGATCGTCTGTCAAAGGTTTCAAATAGCGGATGATTGTTGGAGATTCATATCCAACATAAATATTTAATCGTCTTTGAAAACCCATAGAATGCGCTGTGGGGGCGCAATATGCACATATACTGCTTAATCAAATATGCGTAGATATGAATTATCAGGCTTATATCCAGTTACCAACTGGTACGCAAAAATATTTGGTTAGCAGGGGTTCATAAATGAATAAATAAGAGTTTCGTGCAATATTGAATAACCCTGTGCAAAGACAAATGAGTGCGCATAAATATTGTCTAAATCACCATCAATATTCTTTTTTGACGGTGTCTTCTTTGAGACCTTATTAGATATGTACATTAGGGTACAAGATCCAGTACATCGATCTTTATTAAAATGTAATAGACATCAAGTACTTTTGATGTAAACTCTCTAGCATTATGAGCTTGGGTGCTTTATAAGGGTGGTGAGTCCTCAATCATATAAAATGTGCTAGAAGTTTTGCAAATGCAACATTTTTATGGACAATACTTGTCGAAGCATCGACCAAAACTATAAAATACTTGAATTATCCGCATTTGAATGGTTATGTCCACATGTATCATCTTGGATTCATTGTAAGAATGAAATGTTTTGCTTTGTATTTATAGCATAGGAAGGTCTCGATCCTGTTTTAGCTAAAGAGAAGGCTTTGCAAAACGAGTGATTTGCCTTTGAGATAGATATTGAGGCAGAGTGAGATGTAGGTAATGCATCTTGTGCTTCAGAAGTTAGTAGCTGAACTTGGGAAGCAATAGTACCGATTGGGCAGTGCACCGCGTTTATATCCCACTATATGAGTCACTCGAAAGAAAGTATGTTCGTGTGAGTTTTTCAAAATGTGTATCATCATGTTACGACCACGATGTCCAAGGCGGTCATGCCAAAGCCTATATGAGTCAGTGTCACATAGTTCGTTATTGGTGACGACATAGGATTCAATAATCCTGATAGTGGTGAGGTATAACCCACTACATTGACTCATTACTTTCTCTAAGATGCGTTTTCTTCCACATTCATTAGAGGTAATATATAAATATATTCATTTCCATTCTCACAATGAGTTTCCAAGTGATAGCCGTTGGCATGGATATGTTTAAAACTCAGCAATGTTCGATTTTCTCTATGTGCATATAGAGCCCCTGTGACTGTTATCATAGCGCCATTAGGCATCAAGAATTTGGCAGTTCCTCTCCTTTGATTAGTTGGGATGTCCCAATCATCGTAGTCACATATGAGCTATAAGGAACTAATTCAACAAATAATTGTCTATTCCTTAAAATTGTTTGAGTAGTCCCACTATTAGCTAAGCACTCTATTTCGCCGTGCGACATTCCTTATAAAAGTGGTGATAGTGTCGTGGAAAGAGTTAGAGGAATTTTTCTAATTCATTGGAGTGTTGTGGACGATCTAGAATGATATACTTCTCATTCAAATTTATAGCTCTATGCGTAAGATGTATTTTTGCACATCTTATTGCTGTATTTGAACCAAGCACATAGTTTTATAAATAATAAAGTCGAATACATTCAATACTTTAGAATGAAATTCGAGATTATTAATAATCCAATCAAATAAATGTCTTGTTCAAAGTAAATCTAATTCAAAAAATACCGAACTCCATATTCTCAATAAAATGAGGCAATCATGCCTTCACAAATTTCTTGAGATATAAGTAAATAGATGAAGTAGATCACCCAAAATCAGGAACATCAAGTGACTTAGCAAGGTTCTTATTGTCATTGAAGTCCGTAATCATGAGGTTGACATCAGCGTCAAGATATCCATTTTACACATAGTGAGTCTCTTGTTCTTTAGACTCTCTAAGTTTCTTATAGATGGCTGCCACCTTATCACTTCCGTGACAGTTGTGGTACCAATGCCCAGTGTCACCACATCTATAGTAAGGTTCATTCCCAACTCTCTCTCCTTTCTTTGAGGAGTTCTCGTGTGGTGCCTTGGTTTTATAACCACCAGTCCCAATATTACCATGACCACTTTGGGCGCTACCACCATCTTTGCGTCATCCATGGGGAGAGCCTCCACAGCCCCTACCACGGCCTCTACTGCGGCCATGGTGCATAATTATCATTTTGAGAGGGATTAACACGCCCCGTCCCTTTTGCTTTGGGGTTCTTTCCACTATACGCTTGACCATAATTAGTTTCGGGAATTTTCTTTGTCCCAGCAGGTCTAGCATTATTGTTCAAGAGAACCTGGTCATGCCTCTCAGCTACTTGCAGCATATTAATCAACTTATTAAAAGTTGTAATTCTTTTGTTATCATACTCGAGCCTATACTGGTTCACTAGTATAAGTGCTGAAGTAGGAAAAGTGGATAGAATTTTTTCTATCATATCATCTTCCGTGATTTGCTTTCCACAGAAGTTAAGACGTGTTTTTAAGGGCAACATGTCCTTGTTGAAGTTATTGACCCTCTTATAGTCAAGTAAGCGGATTCCATTCCACTGAACGGTTAGTTCTGGAAGCAAAATGTCACGCATATTTCCAAAACATCCCTTGAGGGCATCCCACAGTTATTTGGGTGTCTTCAACTGAAGGTACTCCCAACGTAAGCTTAGGTCAATATGACGCCGCAAAAATATTAAGGCATTTACTTTAATTTTATCAGACGGTTCTTTGTCTGTTGGATCGGTGGATGGTATGATCGTGGATGTAATATCCTTTCCCATGAAAGTAGTTTTTACATCAGAAACCCAACGATGGTACTCAATTCCTTCTGAGTCCAATATTTCAAATTCGGGATTAGTGGGTTCAACCATCTTATAAAACAAGATTGGAGATATTTGGATTACGTAATTGTAATGATTTACAATTTTTTTTCTCAAGAACATGAATTAGATTATAAGATCGTAGGCCACATATCACGTTTTCCGATATTTTGTGAAATTACTTTTATCACATGACAAGTTTATATTATTTTGTATTGCTCACGAATTTTCATTATCACGAGAATACGCATACGAAGATTATTAAATAATCCTCTAGAGAATATTAACAAATAAGTAATATCGCAATTTGGTGCATTTCTTAACACAGTTACTAAAAACTAAAACAGTTTCAAATATTGCAAAGTAATAAGCGCAGCAGAATGGTCACAGTAATCAATTCTGTGAGTCCCCACCCGGGATCGAAACTGGGCCCAGACTAAAAAGTAAGTACAGAAAAGATATATTCTATTCAACAAAACAGACAAACAGATATATATAAACTACGCAGAAAAGCACAGAGGCAAAACAGCAGAAAAGCACAGAGGCAAAACAGAAGAATTAAAATTAAATCTATTACCAATACGCAGAAGAGGATTAACAAAAACAAACAAACATTACAAATAAATAAATAAATAAAATAAAAAGGATACTCAATTTCTCATGCATTTATTCAATTTCACAATAACAAACTCTGCCCACTTGAAACAAACTTGCAAACATTAAATTCACACAGAATCTAATCCAATTATACTCTCTTTTTTCTCCTAAATAAACAAAACAAGTCAGTGCCAATCACCGAGAGACAATCAAATGAAACCCCAAATTTACTCCAACCTCCAAATTAACCCCAAATTTCTCCACATTATCCCAATTGAAAAGGCAGAACTACATCCCTCATGCAACCAAACACACATCCACAGATTGCCCATGCATGTAAACGTAATTAAACGGCAGAACAAAATCAAATAATACCCAGCAATGAGGCGGTAACCGTCCTCGTAGCGCTGCTGATGCCGGCCAGTTTCGAGCCACCAATTCAGACATTTAATCAAAAAAAAAAAAAAATCGAACAAAAATATGTAATTTGCTTTACAGTGTGTGTTGTGTAATATATATATAGATAGATAGATAGATATACCGAATCAGAGAACGCCCTTTTGATTTGTGAAAACAAAGCAAAAATCCATTTGAAAAGGAAAATTTTTCTAATCCTATTTTCTCCAGAATATATTCATGAAAGAGGAGTAAAAGGAAATACAAATCTTTTAATGGTGCGAGGCAGCGAAAGAATCGGAGCATGCTTTTGGGGGAAAATAAAAAATTGGCAGTCAATTTGGTGCGTCTTAATTGAAAGGTCGGTTACACAATAGTATACGTAAGTACATTCTGTATATAATTGCAATTTATTTTTATAATATGCGACACCAATAATATTCCTTTATAAAAAACTGAAACATATTATTAAATATTAATTTTTCAAGCCAAACAAAGAGAGAAATATATAAACGTTGGCTAGATAAGAATTAAAATTGGGCTACTGAATTACGCGTGGTGGTAATTACTAATTAGCGACTCAACTAGATTCGAATCTAGGTCAAACTGGTCAACAATTTGGTGGGCGGATAATCGATTTGGAACCCGTCAA
>BMAC01000024.1:604368-616174 GCA_014905375.1 Phtheirospermum japonicum | reverse complement strand
CTGTTTCCCGACCTGCACACACAAACACGTCAAAAAAGGACCACCGGAGGTTTTCCGGTGGAAACCTCTCCGATGCTTAAGTCAGAAAGCGTATAGAGTGTTTCTGGTGAACAAAGCAAGGAATGCACAAGAATGACATACCTTTCTCAGCCTTGGGGCTGATGTATTTTATAGTTTTCCTCAGTGGGGACCCCTTCCGGGATCTCGGAAACAAAGGCCGCGAATCAAGGGCCGTTGAGTAACAAATTCTGACAAGTGGTCCCACTTGTCCCCTGTGGGGAGGTCAAGGAATCAGGTCTGCCCCGATCCTGCCCTCTCTCTCTCTCTCTCTCTCTCTCTCTCTCTCTCTCTCTCTCTCTCTCTCTCTCTTGTAGGGTATCAGGTCTGTCTAGCCCCTATTTCTCAAAGGTAACTCCATGAGAAACCTCTTCCAGGTCTGGTCAGGACAAGTCCTGGGCCGCGGTGATTCTCCTTTCAACACTTGGTCTATCCTTACGGAGGCCAGGCCAGACTTTCTCAAGGGCTGAATTACTCTGACTTCCTCTTCTACAGTTGTCTCAACCCAGGTCTACCCCAATCCAGGTCTTGACTCATTTAGGCCACATCAGGTGTGTGGCTTTGTGTTTGCAAGAGATTGTTGAAGAAAGAAAGAAATTATTGGAGAAGGCAAGAAAATTGAAGTTTGGAGTGTAGAAGATGAGGAAGAAAATGAGAAGGTGAGGGATTTGGGCAAATTTAAGCTATTTTCCAGGTTTTAGACGCGGGTCAAGAGGTTATGGGTCGGGTAGACGGGTCAAAATCTGATTTTTAAATGCTTCTAGGCTGGGTACGGGGTTCGCGTCGACGCTGCGTCAACCGACGCGAGCCCAATCGACGCTACAGAGAGTGATTTCTCGGCAGGTGCGTCGACGCTGCGTCGATCGATGTGAGCAGTCTCGGCGTCGACGCGGGCGGAATTCCTGGGTTGATTTTTCTTTGCTTGATTTATCCGTTTCCCTCATTCGAGTTCTTCCATATGTTCTATAAAGATAGAAACCAAAATAAAACATTACATAAACTGAAAATAAAATACAAAAGGATACATAAAGCTCGGGTTGCCTCCCGAGAAGCACAAATTTTAACGTCGCTTGCTTGACGCTATTTTGTTCATTTAATTCCAATCGTACAGTGGGTCTCCAAACTCCACCAACTTGCGATCTAGATTCTTCTTTCCTCCGTCGTGATAAGGTTTCAGTCTATGTTTGTGAGCTTGAAAGGATGATTTTCCGAACTCATCATACAACGTGGCTATTCCATACTTGTCCATCTCTTTTATCAAGAACGGTCCACTCCATGCAGCCTCGAAATCATCCGGGGCAAACTTACTTTCGTGATTAAACAGCACTAATTGCCCAGCCTCATACTGCAAGTTTTTAACTTCCTTGGTGCGAATCTCCTTCGATTATTCCTATTTGGCCTCCAAGTGCTGTTGAGTGCCTCGCCCTTGTTCCTTGCAAAGTTAAAATTTCTGTTGCGGTCGAGGGAATTGTACATCGAATGATTTGTAGGTGGCTTCATCTTCAACTTTCCTTCGAATTTAGGCACTTTGCTCTCCATATAAAATTCATCTCGAAATTCTTCAATAATATCATTTATGTCAATCCCTAGTAGCTCGATCAAATCTTCTCCACTCAAATGCTTCTCATCAAACTCATCGTGCTCCTCGCTTGAATCAACTAGTGTATCCCCTCTCTTGATAGAAAATCTGGCATCGTCCCCATCTCCTAATTCATCCACAACCACGACTCCTTTTAGCTCGTGGATGCATGAAGCAACGGGATCAAAGAACGAACAATCGTCTTGCATAGCGAGGGAGGGAGTGTTTTGAATATCTTTTAGAGAAAACATCACTTTCTCGCCCAAAATGGTCATTGTCATCCTCCATTTGGGAACATCAATTAGAGTATGGGAGGTAGACATAAACGGGTGCCCCAGTAAAATGGTATGCTCCGTGCTCTCAACCGGTACTTCACCAACGTCCATAACCACAAAATCAACCGGAATTACTAGCTCTCCAACTTGTACTAAAACATCCTCAACTATCCCCAAAGGTAGCCGGATTGAACGATCAGCCAATTGTAGTCGCATGGTCCTCGGCTTTAGTGGTCCAAGATCGAATTCTTGATAAAGCGAATACGGCATTAGATTAACTCCTGCTTCAAGATCCAACATTCCTATTGCTTTTTGTCCATTAGCCAATGAAATAGTGATGCAGAAACTTCCAGGATCGCATTCCTTGGGTGGTAATGGCTTCTTAAAAACTGTGCTAACTTCCTTCGACAGTGTTACAAATTGGGTAGACGCCAAGCGTCTCTCCCTTGAAGCAATTTCTTTTAAAAATTTTACATAGGCGGGCGTTGTTTTGATTACCTCCAAAAGTGGCAAGTTGATATTGACGTTTTTCAATAAGTTATATAGTTCCATGAACCTTTTGTTCTCTTTCGCTGGATGCAAATGGCTTGGAAAAGGGACAGCATCTTTGATCAGTGTCGTTCATCTTCTTTGCTAAGGGCGTTGTTCGAAATCGTCCCTTGAATAGATCCGGGAACATATCGATTAGAGGATTTATGCAGCTGACCTACTGGTTTAGAATCATCGCCTTTGCTAAGATTTGGTGTTTTATTCTCGACCTCGACCTCATCATCTCGGTCAACTACTCCGTTATCGATCTTCTTTCCACTACGAAGGACATGAACTGCTGATGCCTGTTCTGCTTGACTTGGAAGTTTACCTTTCTCGTCCGAGAGCTTAGCAGGGTGAGTCGATAATTGACCTATTGTTGTTTCAAGTTTCCTTTGCCCAGCCGTATTCTCAAGAATAGCCTTTTTCATGTCAGTGATTTCATTTCGAACGTCTGCTAGTCCATCTCGGTTTTTAATAGTTTCGGCCACTTGATTCTGCTGCCAAACCAAAAGCTGATCAGTCGATTGGATTGTTGTAGGCACCTGCCCTTGTGTATGTAAATTATTTTGTTGTGGTGGCAATGGTGCTTGCGAATGTGGTGGCGGGTACTGCGGATCGGGTGGCATATAATTCGGACTTCCTGGGCCCCACTTAAAAAGAGGATTATCACGTTGCGTTGGAAACTTCCTGGGCCCTTGATTTGAATAATTCTGGACTGCGTTAATGTCTTCATGTTGTTCAACATTGTTTGGGCACATGTCTGCTAAATGGTCGGGGGATCCGCATTGGTGACACATCGCAACAGCTTTCTTTGAAGAGGCCTTGCTTGCCCGCTCGGCCTTCCAGGCTGCCAATTTCTCATCAAATATCTCCTCACATTTCGCTTTGACTAATTTTCCGTCATCTAAATCAGGATCGGGAATGGATATCTCTTTAAACTTTAACTTACGAGGTCGAGAGTTTGTTTGTCTAGATTTCTCGCTTTGCTTCTCCAACACTCGTCTTGCCTCGGGGGCTGTCAAATCTCTGAAATCTCCTCCTGCCGCTATCTCTACTTCTCTTTTCCCATGGTCCAACAATCCATCGAAGAAAAATTGGTTAGTCATCTCCGGAGAGTAGTTGTGGTGGGGGCAAGCTTGCAAAAGCATCTTATAACGCTCCCAAGTTTCATGAAATAACTCTCTATCCAACTGTTCAAAGGTAGCAATTTGCCTCCTAAGATGTCCCGTTGTTTGTGCTGAATAGTACTGGTTTAAAAACTTCTCGCTTATCATCTCCCAGTCAGTCAATGAACCAGGCTCTAGGGATAGTATCCATGACTTCGCCTTGTCCTTCATGCTGTACGGGAAACAAATCATTCGTACCTCCTCTTGGTTAAGGCCATGAACCACAAATCTTCCAACCTCATCAACGAAATAGTTCAAAAACGCCAAAGGGTCTTCATGGGCACTTCCGTGAAAAGTCGGGAGTAAATTAAGTTGGTGTGGTTTAATTTCTACTTCCCTTGCGGTTGGTCCAAGAACAATAGCGGACCTAAAAGGTACAACCTTCGGATGCGCCAAATCGCGATGTCTATGTGCTCTATCTCCCCTTGGTTCTCTAACTTGGTGCTGAGCTCTTTCATAGCGATTGTCATATGCGTTTCTTTTGTAATCGTTGTCACGCTCGTATCGCCTTTCATAATGGTCATGTTTGTATCCATGGTTTTGATTTGCCAACCAATCATTCACGTGCCTATGATTGTTAGCATGCTCGTTATGCTGAGAAAACTCTTCATTCCTGAATGGCATGTTCTCGATGTTGTGTGGACGATTGAGATCGTCGTTCCTTTCTTCGTTTTGCCTCATATTTGCCATGTTGGGTTGGTGATTCACGACGTTGTGCTGTTGGTTGACTCCTTCGTTTCTCCCCGCGTCTTGTCTCAAATTTTCTATGTTTTGCTGATAATTAGCCCAATAAGCTCGGGCCTGTGGTTGTCCTTGAATAACGATTGGTTCACTACCATACCCATTTCGCATTGGGCGTGGAGGTGATCTTGGTGGGGAATCTCCATTTCGAATCAATTGTGCTCCTAACATTGCCTCAGGGATATCGTCGCAAACAAAATCGATCGCTGTTGAAGAATCGTTCTCGGGAATAAGAAGGGGCCTTTGTCTTGGTGGATTTGAACGATGGATGTTGTCAATAAATGGTGCAAGATCGCATTGAAGTGATTGTGTACCTTGCATAAACTCAACAACAAATCAATGTACCAAGTGGCAAAAATCCAAACCAAGTGCGAAAAGTAAAAAGAAAATAATAACTCAAAAAGAAAATAAAATGAATAACATCTTTAATTCCTACTCGTTGCTTCCACGGCAATGGCGCCAAATTTTTGATCCAAACTTTTGTGCACCCCTTTTAATTTAAAAACACGTAAGTTTGCTCGCAAGAGTACGAGGAACTTGTAGGGTGGTGAGTTTGACTCAAGTCGATTCTCTCGAGGAAACAACAGTTCGGTCTCTGGATGTTTTTCTCAATTCACGAACTATCATAAAATACATGTATATTGGGGGTTCTTGAAGATTTTGAATTGATCATTATAAACTAAAGCAATATTTAAACTAGGATTAATTAAACTAATTATTTTAAACTAGATTATCAACTACGAGCAATAATCAAATTATTCAAATTTAAGAACTAAGAAGTAAAATTAACGAATCTAAGAATATGAATAAACTATCACGAAGCAATTGTATCTTAAGAATCTAAAGACAAATAACTAAGCATAAAGCAAATCGCATAAATAAACTAGATTAATCCAATATCCAATATTCAAGCATAAAAGAATTAAACTAATTAAACTAGTTCTAGAATTAACTAAAAATTTAACTACGAAATTAACTAAGGAATTAAATGCGAAATTAACTATGAGTTTAGAGTACTTATTGTAACTACTGAAAGCGGTAAAAATCTCCAGCGAATCCGGAGTTTGGAACGAAATCTCGATTTGAAGTGATTCTTGAGCGTAAGGATCTTGAATCTTCAATCTTGATTTCTGGAGTGTATAAATGCGTTGTTTCTGTGCTGGCTAACCCTAGGAAGTCGTCTCTGCTCGTAGATAGTCGTGTGTCTCCTTAAAAACCAAAATATGAAGGGTATTTATAGATATATCATGTCTTGGCACACAAGAAACCCTAAAAACGCATTTCTGACAGCCACGTCGATGTCGAGTGACCGACGCGTGCTGGGGCTCGGCGTCGACGCTGCCTGTGTGCTCACTTCGACTGGGCGGGGGCGTCAACTGACGCGGTCATGGATCGACGCTTCAGAGAGTTGCATCGGCTTGGCTCGACAGACGCACTCTTGGATCGACGCTTCAGAGAGTTGTGTCGGCTTGGCATCGATAGAGCGTCGACCGTCGCGGGCAGGATCCGCATCGACGTAGCGTCGACGCTCGCGTCGATCAACGCTACTGAGAGCCTGTCTCTATTTCCTCGATTTTTCTGCTACTCGTTTACTGAAAAGCTCGTTCTCCACTCTTTAACATCAAACTTCATTTATTTACGCGCTGAACTCTTCCGGTTACTTAGCTGTAAGGTGAAAAACAACGAATAATCACCTATTCTCATCAATTATGACCCAAATACGGTAAAATAAGCTGGGAATATAAAAATACAGAACTAAGCTTAAATCATCCAACTTATACCAAAAAAAAAATATAAAAATGAACTAAAAAGCTAATAAAAATAAGGACAAATCTACGCTAATCAATTTTCACCACTTCAGCCAAAAGTTCTCAACAAAACCTTTCTCGAGCGTTATATTCGAGTGCTAATGAAGTGATTGAATCATCTTCCCGTAAGGAGCTTGAGAAGGACAAGAGGATCTCGGCTTTGGAGGCTCAAGTTTCTAAGTTGTCTAACCTGAGCCCGGACCCCCCATGCGCATCGTGTGGAATGATTGGTCATGATACCACTTTTTGTCCATCGAATCCCTCTTTTTATATGCCAATGCCTCAATCGGAGGAAGCGTGTGGGATTCAAGGGTATCAAGCGGGACCCGGTGTTTCCAAGCCTTCTTTTGCTCGCCCACCGAATCATAATCCTCCATATCATCCGAACAACCCCATGAACCCGAATTTTGGTTATGATAATCCACATGCGGGTCCTTCTTGTCTGTCTATTCCATTGAATGCTCCTACTCCACCTTCCGATCCGACCCTCTTAGCTATTATGCAACAATTGCAATCTTTGTCGGCTTCATTTGATGCTCGGTTTATTGCTCTTGAGGCCACGATGAATGGGATAAACACTAAAGTGGACCAATTAGCAAGTGATGTTAATATGTTGAAGTAAGCCAATGAGAAAGGCAAATTGCCAAGTCAACCGTCACACACTCATGCGGTCATGACCCTTCGAAGTGGTAGAGTGGGTGACAATAAAGTTGCCCTGCCGTCCGAGGAGGAGGTGATTTCCATGACAAATGTTCTTATTCCTCCCGAATCTACCCCCATGAGTCCCGTTTCGACAAAAGAACTTCCCGATGTTTTACACAAGTCTTCAAATACTTATAATCCACCAACTTCTAGGCCCCCTATGCCTTATCCCTCCCGACTTCAAAATGCCAAGAAGGATGAACATTTTCAACGACTCTACGATCTTTTATCAAATGTGAACATCACTCTTCCTTTGTTAGATGCCATCCGGGATATGCCCACATACTCCAAGTTCTTCAAAGATCTTTCCTCCAAAAAGCTTGAGAGCGCTTTGCAAGAGAGAGTTTATCTATCTAAAGAAGCAAGTGTGATTTGTGATCCTTCTCTCTTGACTCTTAAGAAAGCGGACCTCGGCTCCTTTTGTATTGACATTACACTCGGGAATGTGAAGGTCACGACGGGCATGCAAGATTCCGGGGCGGGTATTAATTTGATGTCATCTTCGATCTATGAATAATTGGAACTTGCTCCTTTACAAGAGATGCATATTTGCCTACAATTGGCCGATCGGTCAATTCGATACCCGAAAGGGATGATTAAGGATGCTCTTGTCCAAGTTGGGAAGATTGTGGTGCCGGTCAATTTTGTGGTCTTGGATGTGGGCATGGTGACAAATGATGGCGCCGAACATACGATTTTGCTAGGCCGCCCATTTATAGATACAACTCAATTCTTGATTGACGTTGGGAACAAGAATCTCACTTTGTCCATAGCGGGTGAACCGGTAACATTTTCTATGTCCAACTTGCCATCGATTCCATCAAGCGTCTATCATGCGGATTGCTTACTTATTGATGAGATCCAAGAGTTGGTCGAACTAATGCATATGGAGGCGTATGTGAGTGACAATATTAAGGATTGTTATGAGTTTGATGAGCAAGCCGTCGATTCAATAGTGTTTCAATGTGCCACCGATTTTCGTGGGAGCAATGGTGTAAGATTCGTTGAGGGCAACGACAAGATTCTAGCGGGGGAGGCGGAAACTGCCAATGATAGATTGAGAATCGAACCCGTTGAGAAGCTCGAAGATTGTCTTGAGGGGATTGGTGAATTGTTCGAGTTAGCCCCCAATGAGGTCGAGAGGAGGCACAAGCCCGAGCTTAAGCCTCTCCCATCTCACCTCAAGTATGTCTATTTAGAAGAAGGGGAGAGCAAATCGGTCATTATCTTTGCTAATTTAAATCAAGAAGAAGAGGAGAAGTTAATTGAAGTGCTTAAGGCTCATAAAGGGGCTATTGGGTGGAGTCTTGGAGATATCAAGGGAATTAGTCCCTCGACTTGTATGCATAAGATCGTATTGGAGGATGATGCCAAACCATCTCAAGAATTTCAAAGGCGTTTGAATCCAAATCTTAAGGAAGTCGTGAAGGCCGAGATATTGAAGTTGTTGAAAGAGGGTTTGATTCTCGCAATTTCCGAGAGCGAGTGGGTGAGTCCCGTCCACATGGTACCAAAAAAGAGCGGCATAACCATTGAAAATGAAAGAGGAGATTTGTTGGCCACAAGGGATACAACGGGATGGAGGATGTGTATTGATTTTCGAAAGTTAAATGCGGCAACCAAGAAGGATCACTTTCCTCTCCCCTTTATCGACCAAATATTAGAAAAACTAGACGACAATCATTCCTATTATTTCTTGGATGGGTTTTCGGGGTATTATCAAATTGCTATTGCACCCTAAGATCAAGCCAAGACGACTTTCACTTGCCCGTTCGGAACGTTCTCTTTTCGACGAATGCCATTTGGGCTTTGGAATGCCCCCGGGACGTTCCAAAGATGTATGCTCTCAATATTCTCTGACATGATCGATAAATTCCTCGAGGTCTTCATGGATGACTTCTCTATATATGGGGACTCGTTTGACGAATGCTTAAAAATCTTGAAGAGGTGTTAGCCCGATGTGAAGAGACAAGCTTGACCTTGAGTTGGGAAAAGAGCCACTTCATGGTTCGGAGTGGCCTAGTTCTTGGGCATTTGATTTCAGAATTGAGGTCGATAAGTCCAAAATTGAAGTTATTGAAAAGCTACCACCTCCTCTCAATGTGAAAGACGTGAGAAGTTTCCTTGGGCATGCCGGATTTTATCGTTGATTCATAAAAGACTTATTAAAAATTGCTCGCCCTTTGTGGCGATTTTTAAGCAATGATGTCCCTTTCGAGTTCAACGAAGCTTGTGAGGACGCTTTCTTGGCGATTAAGAAAAATCTTGTGTCCTCCCCCATCGTGGTAGCTCCCGATTGGAGTTTGCCCTTTGGAATTATGTTCGATGCCTCGAATGAAGTGGTGGGGGCCATCCTTGGCCAACAAATTGAAAAGTTGTTGAGGGTGGTGTACTATGCAAGTTTGATGCTCAATAATGCCCAAAGGAATTACACGACAACCGAAAGAGAGCTCTTGGCCATGGTCTTTGCTCTTGAGAAGTTCCGATCTTATATTATTGGATCACGAGTCATTGTCCATAGTGATCATGCCGCCTTGCGCTATTTGTTCTCTAAGCCCCAAGCTAAACCTCGCCTCATCCGTTGGATCCTATTGCTCCAAGATTTCAATATTGAAATTAAGGATCGTAAGGGTTGTGAGAATGAGGTAGTCGATCACCTTTCAAGGATGGTCACGCATGGTGGAGATGGGATAGCCACAGAAGAAAACTTGCCTCACAAAAACTTGTTTGAAGTGGTACGCCGATTTTGCGAACTACTTGGCGAATGGTGATCTCCGATCGGACATGAGTTGGCAAGAGAAGAAGCATTTCCTTGCTAAGTGCCAAAGCTTCTATTGGGATGATCACTTCATGTATAAATTGGGAAAGGACGGGATTATTAGAAGGTGTGTCCCCGAGAATGAAATGCAAGATCTCTTAATTTTATTCACGATCACTAAACTGGGAGCCACTTCAGAGGAAGGAAGACGGCCCTTAAGATTCTGAGTGTGGGTTTTTATTGGCCATCACTACATTACGATGCTCAAGTTCATGTTGAAACATGTGATATATGCCAACGCACGGGGAGTATCTCAAAGAGGAACAAAATGCCCTTGGTGGAAAATTTTGTAGTTGAGATATTTGATGTTTGGGGGATTGATTTTATGGGGCCGTTTCCCATATCACCCCTAAACATCGGGGCAAGTTGAGACGAGTAACAAGCAAGTGAAGAGCATGCTTGAAAAGACGGTGCAACCTAATTGGAAGGATTGGTCAAGGAAGTTGAGCGATGCCTTGTGAGCCCTTCGGACGGCCTACAAAATAGTTCTAGGCACGAGCCCTTATCATTTGGTCTTTGGAAAATCTTGTCACTTACCCGTTGAAATTGAGCATAAAGCATTTTGGGCAATGAAAGCCAGGAATATGGATTTAAAGGAGGTCGGGCTTGAAAGGATGGTACAAGTGGAGGAGTTGGATGAGCTTCGGAACGTTCAATATGACAATGCTCACATCTATAAGGAGAGGATGAAGCGAATTCATGACGAGAGGTTAGTGCCGAAAGGTCTTGAAGTTGGTATTCTCATTTTGCTCTACAATTCCAATTTGGCCCTACATCCCGACAAGTTGAAATCTAAATGGATGGGGACCTATACAATTAAGGAGGTCAATCCGAGTGGGGCGATAACCTTGATCGAACCCAAGACTCAAGAACGATTCCAAGTCAACGGCCATCAAGTCAAGCCCTATCATCACAGCTTTCTCTTGCCGGACGACAAGGAAGTTCTTGCTTTGGTGGACCCTCCCGTCTCGAACTCCACATAACCAAGAAGGGAGTTCATCAAGCTAGTGATGTAAAACAAGCGCTTCTTGGGAGTCAACCCAAGTTCTTGTCATTTATTCCTTTTATTTCCTTCCCCTCTCTCTTATTATATAAAAATCCAAAAATATTCGAAAAATTGAAAAATAAAAAATGTTGTTTTCTTTTGATTCTTTTGAATATTTTCTTGTGTTTTGACTTTGCGTGATTTTCCTTTTTACTGTTTCGCTTTACGACTCCACCCTTTGCTGATTTGATAAGCTAGTAGCGTTCATGGGTCCGGGAGAAACAAGCCATGCTCGGTTTTTGCGTGGATTGCTTGGATGCTTAAGTGGACCCCACCGAGCTCGACCCAAACTCGCTCGGTTTAGGAAGCTTCTATCTCACTCTCCTTTTACTTGTTTTTCATTAAAATGAAATGAGGGCATTGCACGGTTTAAGTGTGGGGTGGGTAGGTGGTAGGGTCCGGGTGTCATAAAGCATGATTTGTCTTTCTTAACTCGAGCCTTGGCGAAGTGACGCTTACTAATTGCGCAATTATATGGTTGAGTCAATTTCTTTGTGTCTTTTGTATCTTTATTACATTGTTGAGCAATCACCATATACTTGGAAGTTTGAATAGTTTACTTGTCGGGTTTTTGCATGTTTATGCCCTCTTGTGTAAGGAGTTGAATTTTTGTGCTTCGTCCAAAACCCGCCTATAAAAATATAATCAACTTCTACTCGTGAAAAGATTGATAAGTTCTAAAAGCTCTTTTAATTTTATTTCCAAAACCCGGTGCAAACTAGTGAGTAGCCTTGTGTGAATTATTAGTTTTGCTTGCATTTTTATGGAAATTGCATTGAGGAGGCTTCAATGTAATAAAGATACAAAAGACACAAAAAATGACTCAACCATATAAATTGCGCAATTAGTAAGCGTCACTTCGCCAAGGCTCGAGTTAAGAAAGACAAATCATGCTTTATGACACCCGGACCCTAACCACCTACCCACCCCACACTTAACCATGCAATGCCCTCATTTCATTTTAATGAAAAACAAGTAAAAGGAGAGTGAGATAGAAGCTTCCTAAACCGAGCGAGTTTGGTCGAGCTCGGTGGGGTCCACTTAAGCATCCAAGCAATCCACGCAAAAAACCGAGCATGGCTTG
>BMAC01000024.1:579450-604343 GCA_014905375.1 Phtheirospermum japonicum | reverse complement strand
AATTACATGCAAAACAACCACCCCACACTTATAGGTTTGTTCGTCCTCGAACAAACGAAAGAATCGAGGATGTACATGCAATGAAAATTATGTAAAAAGAGAAATCCTCGTGCTTATCCTATTTAATATGGTGGAAGTATCAACATAAACTCGTTATCGTCAAGCATTCCTCGTATTACTCTTTCTCAAATGAAAAAAAAATCGATGACTTCCTCTCAAATGGAATTTTGAGGGTGTTTGCTCAATTCGCTCAAGTGTTTGTTATATGGGACGTGTTTACACTCAAGTTGGACAATTCATGCACCTTGTCAAGATTTCACAAATCGGAAACTCGAAATCACCCATTGTACATGATCAAACAAGAATCGAAGGAGGTCTTTATATTGGGGTTGTAATGTTGGCTCTTTGGTAAGGTATGGAATATTTCGATATAGTGGCTAACTCACGATCAAATGTGATCAATAACACACGAAACCCTAATTTCTAATACCCGAAGCTTATGATCGCTTCACCCCTCCCAAACTACCAAACTCTTTCGTACACTTACACACTTTCCCGACTTTTATTTCACAATACTTAGAAGCTTTTTGAATTTGCTTCTTTTTTACTGAACTTAGCCTTTTTAAATTAGGCTTTTCGCTTGAAACGCATGCCTTATCACTTTTCGTGATTTGTGTTGGAGTATTCTTCTTCTTCTTCTTTTCTTTTTCTTTTCTTTTTCATTTTCTTTTATTTTTTTTTTCTTTTGTATAAGAAACTCAAAACCCAAAACCCACAATTGATTTCCCACACATTTCTAGTCAACTAAAACATACACTCTCACCTCATAATTTATTGAAGATATAAGAGGTAAAATCGAGCTCGGCTAACAAGAAACGGGGCATAAGCTCTAAGGGGCTCATTTGGAATTTTTAAAGTAGCTTATATATTTGGATATGGGCCGGAATAAGGGTGATATATGTGCCTCGAGGTCATTTCCAAATTCAATCATGTACGAGCAAAATCTTGAGCAATCACCATATACTTGGAAGTTTGAATAGTTTACTTGTCGGGTTTTTGCATGTTTATGCCCTCTTGTGTAAGGAGTTGAATTTTTGTGCGTCGTCCAAAACCCGCCTATATATATATAATCAACATCTACTCGTGAAAAGATTGCAAAGTTCTAAAAGCTCTTTTGATTTTTTTTCCAAGACCCGGTGCAAACTAGTGAGTAGCCTTGTGTGAATTATTAGTTTTGCTTGCATTTTTATGGAAATTGCATTGAGGTGGCTTGATTTTGCTCGTACATGATTGAATTTGGAAATGACCTCGAGGCACATATATCACCCTTATTCCGGCCATATCCAAATATATAAGCTACTTAAAAATTCCAAATGAGCCCCTTAGAGCTTATGCCCCGTTTCTTGTTAGCCGAGCTCGATTTTACCTCTTATATCTTCAATAAATTATGAGGTGAGAGTGTATGTTGTTAGTTGACTAGAAATGTGTGGGAAATCAATTGTGGGTTTTGGGTTTTGAGTTTCTTATACAAAAGAAAAAAAAAATAAAAAGAAAATGAAAAAGAAAAGAAAAAGAAAAGAAGAAGAAGAAGAATACTCCAACACAAATCACGAAAAGTGATAAGGCATGCGTTCAAGCGAAAAGCCTAATTTAAAAAGGCTAAGTTCAGTAAAAAGAAGCAAATTCAAAAAGCTTCTAAGTATTGTGAAATAAAAGTCGGGAAAGTGTGTAAGTGTACGAAAGAGTTTGGTAGTTTGGGAGGGGTGAAGCGATCATAAGCTTCGGGTATTAGAAATTAGGGTTTCATGTGTTATTGATCACATTTGATCGTGAGTTAGCCACTATATCGAAATATTCCATACCTTACCAAAGAGCCAACATTACAACCCCAATATAAAGACCTCCTTCGATTCTTGTTTGATCATGTACAATGGGTGATTCCGAGTTTCCGATTTGTGAAATCTTGACAAGGTGCATGAATTGTCCAACTTGAGTGTAAACACGTCTCATATAACAAACACTTGAGCGAATTGAGCAAACACCCTCAAAATTCCATTTGAGAGGAAGTCATCGATTTTTTTTTTCATTTGAGAAAGAGTAATACGAGAAATGCTTGACGATAACGAGTTTATGTTGATACTTCCACCATATTAAATAGGATAAGCACGAGGATTTCTCTTCTTACATAATTTTCATTGCATGTACATCCTCGATTCTTTTCGTTGTTCGAGGACGAACAAACCTATAAGTGTGGGGTGGTTGTTTTGCATGTAATTGTGATATTCTTCTCGTGTTTTTAGTTAGAGTTTAGTGTTGTTTCTAGTAGTTTTGAGTCGTGTTTCATTAGGGTTTTAGGTTGTTTTCTTTTTTTAATGTTTTGAGCTTTATTTATCCGATGTTGGTGATGTTTGTGCGGTTCTTGGGTTTTTGAGATCAAAATTCTTATGTTGTATTTGGCTCAAGGAATTGGATTTTCTCCAAGATGAGCCGGCGTACGCCTAGGTTCGAGTAAAGGTATTGAGGTCCAAAATCCGTGGCGAAATGAGAAAACTGAGATGAAAGCAGTCCAGATCGACTAAAAAGCTACCAATTGACTGGTGGTCGATCGACTGACCACGGATCGACTCAAATCCCCAAAATTGACTACTCGGCAGTAGCCAAACCACTTCAAAGTAGAGCAGTCGATCAACTGCCTTGCAGTCGATCGACAGGCTGTCAATCAACTGACCCTGCAGTCAATCAACTGCGTCGCAGTTACCCTCGAGATTTCTTGGTGTTTTTGACATTTTTGCCCCTACAAGCAACTATATAATCCCACATCTTTCACCAACAAAGGCATCCACTCTCCACTCAACTCTTGCATGTGTTTGAGATATATTTTCTCTCTCTTAGGGTTTTAGAGTTAATTTCCAAGCTTTAGATCTTAGATTTAATTTCAAGCTTTGCCTTGGGTTTGTAAGCCTGAGAAGAATTTAAGTACTCCCTTGGATTTTATTTTGCTTTGTAGTTTCATTCAAGTATTTCGATCTCTTTTCAATTCAAGTAAGTTTTCCTTTATTTCCTTCATTGTTCTTCAATTTCATGCATGTTCTTCAATTTATGCCTTTTGCCCTAGCTCTTAGATTTCTTGTTAGATCTTATGATTTTTCCATGGAGTCTAGGTGAGTGACACATCTAGATCATAGATCGAGTCTCGTATCATTTTTATTTTGAGTATTTCATATGCTTTGTTTTTGATTTTATGGCGGATGAGCAAAAGATGGCTTAGAAAAACCGGTTCCTGTTTGATACCCTTGAACCCCAAACACTTCTAATTGAGGCATCGACATATAGAAAGAGGGATTTTAAGGACAAGACGTGGTATCATGACCAAATATTCCACACGACGCACACGGAGGATCTGGGCTTGGGCTAGATAACTTAATAATTTGAGCTACCATAGCCGCTATTTTCTTTTCCAACTCAAGATCCTTAGGGGAAGAAGCTTCACTCACTTCATTAGCAGTAGAATACATCGCTCGAGAAGGTTTTTGTTGAGAATTTTTTGTTAGAGTGGTGAAAATCTTGTGAACCACTTAAGGAGGTTGATCCTTTATATTTTCCCCCGCCGACGTGTCCACCATATATTGGAAATGTGGGTCCAACGCCTCATAGAAAGTTAAGGTTAATAGCTCCTTTGCCATACGATGATGTGGATAACTCGCGAGAAGATCTTGGAAACGAGCCCAAGCCGAGTTAAATGGCTCATATTTCATTTGTTTAAACGAGATAATCTTGATCCTCAACTTGGCCGTCTTTTCATCGGAATAATAATGATCCAAAAATATCGCCGAAAGCTCATCCCACGTATGAATCGAGTTAGGAGGAATACTCATGAACCATGACAACGCCTTATCTTGAAGAGCATATGAAAAACATCGGAGTTGAAGATGCTCTAAACTCATCATGTTCGGACGATGAAAACTTGAGACTTGCCACAAGAATTGTCAAAGGAATTAGAGAGGATCCTCTTTAGCAAACCCATGAAATATATCGGAAGCCGAGCAAAATCGAGTGATCGTATATCAATAGCCATAACCTCGGGAGGAAGGGACACGCAAGATGAAATAGTCACCCTCACAAAGGCTTTGCTAATCTCTCTCACAGCGAATACGGGAGGAGCATTTTGGGCATTGGGGCCCACACCTCCAAACAGCGCAAACGGATCGGGAGTGCCCTCTTGAACATTACCTCCATAACTCGGACCTCCATCATTACCATTAAGATTTCTATTCGGAGCATGATTGAAATTATATGCATGAGGATCTCCATACGGGCCGAGATTCGAGTTCTGGCCACCAACATTCCCATTCGGACCAAAAAACCTCCATTATACATATTAGGAAATTGATTGGGAACACCATAACCTCCATACGGACCACTCGTGCCCATAAAACTGCTATACCCAACATGGTTTGCACCATGCCCACCCACATTGCCAAAACCACTACCATTCATCCCATTCCCAACATGGTTTGCACCATGCCCTCCCATGTTAGGAATGTAACTCCCATTGCCATAAGTATTGGAAATGAAAGCATTAAAAGAGTTAAGAAGGGGTGCGGTACCTTGGTGTAGGCCCATGGCGTGTCCATGAGTGGTAAAACCACTCCCTTGATTTCCTAAAGCATGGTCGTGAGGGCCCGTTGGATTGGAACTTGAAGGCCCGGGCTTGTCAATTGGTGTGGATGGCTTGACAAGAACAATAGGCTCGGGGTTAATAGAGCTTTGAGGACCAAGGGCCCGTGGAGACTTCCCGTTGGGATTGAGAAATGGTCCGGTGTTGGGAAGATTACTCGCCATGTCTTGATTAGTAGCAAAGAGATGTCTTAAACGCTTTAATCGCTCGAGATTCAAAATGTAAGGATCCAAATCATTCCCAAGAGTTCTACGTCCATGCATACAATCAAGAAAAATGTCAAATACAAAAGAAAGCTAAAAACTCAAAGAAACTACAAGCAAATCGAAAACCTTAACCGCAACGGGACCATTTTGAAGTGTATGTCGTGGTATATAAGAGGTTCATGGCTTGGTATTATCGGAATTCAAGTGATTGTATGAATCAATATGTTTTAGCTTATGAAACCAAAAGAAAACAAAGTAAAGCAAGTATTTTGAATGCCTCATGCATTTGCCATATTGAAATTGCAAACAATAATCAAAATAAGCAATAAGAAGCAAAGAAACAACAAAGTACAATCAAAGAAACCTAAGGTACAATTATGCATTCATGATCATGAAATCTAAATAATGCGAATCGACGAAAATCGAAAGCACCGTTGGAATGAACAATGAAAGTTGACGTGAAAGTTAAATCTTTATGAAAAATAACTATAAACAAGGAGTAGATATATGAATCAAAATTAAACCAGGCATGAAAATAAAAACCAAAATAAAGCATAAGAAATACTTAAAATAAAAATAATCAAGGACACGATCTATGATCAGGGTGTGTCACTCACGTAGATTCCATAAACCAAATCATAAATCTAACAAAAAATTTAAGAGCTAAGATAAAATGCATAAATTGAAGAATAAGTATGAAATTGAAGAACAGGGAAGAAATTAAGAAAATATTACTTGAATTAAGAAAAATAATCACAAAATTGATGAAATTACAATCCAAATTAAATCCAAGTGATGGCTTGAATTCTTCTTGATCTAACAAACCCAAGAAAAAGCTTGAAAATAAAATCTAAAAGCTAGAGAGGGTTTAGACTCCAAAATAATGCATGAGTTGGGAGAATGAGAGATATCCCTACTTTAATTCACCTTTCATCTATTTATACTAAGTCTAATTAAGGGCAAATGGGTCAAATTAGCCTTAGAAGCTTAGATTTCCCGTCTTTGACCAAAGTTGACCTGAAGACACTATCTTGTTAGGCACTTGGCTTGATGCTTGGCGTGGGTTGGCGCCTGGTCTTGGCGGGCTTTGGCGTGTCCTGGTGTGCTGTTGGCACCTGGCAGGGCTAAGCGTCGGTTGGTGCCTGGCAACATGCGTCAAGGTTGTGGGCGCATGTTGTTGGCGCGGCTTGGCGACCATTCCAGAAGGTTGTGCCCCTTTGGAGCTAGCTCGTGGCGCGGATTTAAGCATGTCTTGGCACAGGTTGGCACGGATTTAGGCGCAAGGGTGAACTTGGCTTGAGTTGGCGTGGTGTTTGGCACGTCTTGGCGCGGACCTAATTCATTAAGTCACTTATTTTTGCTTCTTTAGTGCTTCTAAATTCAAAACTCGTCCCTCCAATCGAACGTTATCTTCTTAGAACAACAATCAATCTCAAATGAGCCCGTTCTTTCACCTATGCAATAGGAATTTTGAACATAAAAACTCAAGAATCACACAAACATCACTAACAACGTACACATAAGGCTCAAAATAATATAACAATAAAACAACCTAATAACCTAACGAAACTCGACTCAATACCACTATAAACAACACTAAACCCTATTGTGATAGATTATTGTAAACTTGATCAATATTTTTACATTTGAGAATTCAAAACTTATGTATTCAATTCGTGTTTCGTTTTCAAATATTTATAATTTCGTGCATTTTATATAAAAATAGGTGATATAATAATAATTTTAAAAAATAAAATGAAAAAAACGAGGGCAATATGACCCTCGATAATACCGAGGACAACTATTTCGAGGGTCACGCAATTTACTGAAGAAAGTCCACTTGGTAAATCTCTCAAATTAGATACCAATGGATTGTTTCCCTTCGATACCTATTACCGAGGAGGGTTTTGCCGAGGGATTTTCTCCCTTAGTATTTCCTTTAATAAATTGAATAACAAAGACTTTTTGGTCATTATCGAGGAAATTCCTTGATAAAGCACTTTTTTTTGTAGTGCACGACATCACAAGTAAATCCTTTACCACCCACAAACAAAAATACAACAACAATAATTAAAAAAACAAGACATAAATGAACGCAAAATAATCATACAGTTTTTAAATATGATTTTAAATTTTATTTGTACAATAAATAATTTTTTATTATTATTTATAACTTATGAATACCTGAGGGGCTGTTTGGATTAGGTTTCGTTGGAATTTTGAATTCTAGTATTCAGAATTCTGTAAATAGTAAGAATCTTTGTTTGTTATAGGATTCAGAATCCTTTACTTTTTACTGTAGATGTCAAATCATGTATGGAAAGTGGATGATAATGTATTTTCATATTGTATTTGATGTCAAATCATGTCTGAAAAGTGGATGATAGTGTATTATTATAGTGTATTTAGTAATATTTGATTTTTTAAATATAATGATGATGTGATAAAATAGATGAGTGTGGGGTTAGGTGTAAGAAATGGTTGGTTGTGGATTGAAAACTAGATTCGTAGAACAAACGAGGATTGGTATTCAGAATCCCAATTCTAGTATTGAGAGTCCTAGAACAAACAACTCGTAAGATTCTCAAACTATACCAATTTATTAATATTAATAAAAATATGTATTAGTTATTTAATTTTCCCTAGATTTTTCTTGTTAACTTTTGGTGGGACATTAGTGATTACACACGTAATTGATGATTTGTTTACTAAATCCTTAGTTTTGTTGGCACCAATTTAAAAATAGAAATCATCAAATTGTAAATGAGTAGGTCTCTTGTGTGACGGCCAAGGGATTCTTTTTTGTGTGACGGAGTCTTATACCCGCTCCATAGCCCGACCTATTCCATTTCTATATAAGAATCCAAATACTTCTAACAACTACATAATTAGAGAACCAGATCGCAGAGCCAAAAAAGAAAAGAAAAAAAAAGGAAAAGCAGAAGCGCAGAATCGTAGAAGCAGAAGAAGGGGAAAAAAGCTGAAGAAAGGCAACTGAAGAACAGAATTAATAAAAGCGAGAAAATAAAAAGCGAAGCGAAGAAGCAAAAGAGTAAAAGGCAGAAACGTAGAGGCAAAGAAATTCGCCGTGCCTTTGTCGCACCACCGTCGTGGTGGCATCCCTCGGCTCACTCCATTCTCTCCTCGCTGGAATTCTCAATCCTATAACCTAAGAAATCCCAGTCAAAACCCCATAAATTGTAGGAATATGGCCCGAAAACTAATGTATCTTCAAATTTTCTTTTGTCTTGTTGAAGAATTCCCATTCTCAAAGTCGCGAATTCCATATCTAAGCCCGAAATTAAATGAGTCAAGGCCTGAAGCGCGAGGTGTTTGCACCTGTAGTTAGGGGTGCGAAAACTTAGGTAAACGAGGTTGTACTTGTGGTGTTGATAAGGGTATTTTATTTGAATACGGAATTGATTCGGAGGAGTTGAGCGGTGGTGAACCCATCACACAAAATTCAAACCAATTTTGTGGTGCTTGCAAGGTGTTTGTGAAAATGCCTGAATCAAATTTTGAAGAAGGACAACTTGCTGCCAAAAGTGACACTATTTGCTGCCAAAAGTGACATTTTTTGGACAAAAGTGACAGTTTTTTAAAGGAAAAAAAAATAAAAAATAACGATTACTATCAACTATTAGAAAGTGACACTTTTTATTTATAAAGTGACAGTAATATCTTAAGAAGTGACAATATTATAATTTGACTACTATAATTTGTGTAGCAACTATTTTTCTGCAAAAAATCAAAAGTGAAACTTTTTTGGACAAAAGTGACATATTTTGGTGCAAATGTGACAGTTTTAAAAAAAATAAAAAAATAAAGATTACTATCAACTATTAGAAAGTGACACTTTTTATTTATAAAGTGACAGTAATATCTTAAGAAGTGACAGTATTATAACTTGACTAATATAATTTGTGTAGCAACTCTTTTTTTGCAAAAAATCAAAAGTGACACTTTTTTGGACAAAAGTGACATATTTTGGTGCAAATGTGATAGTTTTTTAAAGGAAGAAAAATACAAAAAATAACGATTACTATCAACTATTAGAAAGTGACACTTTTTATTTATAAAGTGACAGTAATATCTTAAGAAGTGGCAGTATAATAACTTGATTGCTATAATATATGTAGCAACTGTTTTTCTGCAAAAAGTCAAAAGTGACACTTTTTTTGGATAAAAGTAACATATTTTGGTGCAAATGTGATATTTTTTTACAGGAAAAAAAAACAAAAAATAACGATTACTATGAACTATTAGAAAGTGACACTTTGAATAAATTAATATATGTATTTTGAGAAAAGTCCCCATTTGTAGTTATAAGAAATCGATCAACAATTAAGCAGAAAAATAAAATTAGGGGAATAAAACTTAAAAAAAAATTAAACTTTTGTAAAACGTGACACTTTTTTGAGTAAACGTGACAACTTCTAGTACAAACGTAAAAGTATTTCTACATAAATAAACACAACACTTTAATGTAAAAAGTTCACAAATTCATCTTTCTATTAGAAATTGATCCAAAATCAAGCATATACTGATATAAAACCACTATAAATAATATTTTTTTAGCTTCCATATACCATATAATATATCATGTTTTACATTAAAAGCCGTATATTGATCACAAAATACAATGCGCTTGTTCAACACAAAAATATGGTCAAAATAAAACAAAAACCAAAGTCTATTTCTTGGATATCTTATTCCTCTTCAACGTCTGTCTTCTTCTCATCTTCAATCTTTTTCTTGAAATCATCATTTTTAAACAATAATGAAGAATCTTCTCCGATATACCCAATCTCGCCACGTTAAGTGCACTAAATACAGTTTGAGTTATGTCTTGACTCTCAATGCTCTACATATCAAAGCCTTCAAAATAACACATATACACATGAATGATATTATAATTGTTAGAAACATGAAAAAGAAAACAAATATTTATTAATATTCTCTCACATAAATGATACATTTGACAAATCGTCCACTTCTTGTGAATATATACGATAGCTATGTAACTAACATGACAGACAAATGTAGTACCTTTTATATATACCATACTCATTTAAGAACATAACCAGTCAAATATGACTACAACATACATGGTTAAAAGCAGTTTTAAATTACAAAAAATAAGAGTCTTCGCTAATGAGATTGATCAGCTCCTCAATAAAACTCGGTTGATGAGATTGATCAGTTCCTCAAGAAAACTAAAACCTGGACTATACTAGTTAATTCTCACTAAAATTTTATGAGAAATTCAAAAGAGTAAAATTGAAAATGGTTATAACCATCTACCAGTTGTAACCTCAACTTCAGTTTGCGCAATGTAATCAATCAACCCCTAAATTCCCATTTATATTTCTTTTTTTCTTCCTTCATCAGTAAATAAATCAATTTCTAAAATTACCAAACTCTTTGGTAATTCCTCTGTAACTAACATTTTCTAAAACCAAAACACAAGATCAGAATTTTAACCAAAAACAGAAGATCAAAACTGTTATTACACTACACAAGCTTCATTCTTGTATGCTCTAGCAAACAAAAACAACATGAATATAAAAGGAGCCCCTAGAAGAGTTTATAGTTTTGATATGATATTCTAAAACATCAACCTGCAATATGAGAAGAATATATAATGAAATCAATAAGCTATATTTCTATGAGATCAATGCATTTATAATTAATTAAAGAATGGAAATGTATACCTTATCCATGAACTCCAAATATATTGCATGTTTCTAGCAGACAACATTAACGGTCCTAAGTAGCATGGCAGAGAATTTATAACAATTTCATAAAATTACACATAAATTAGCCTAAATTTAACACAACATATGAAATATCTTTCACATACTACTGGTCGATAATTTATGGAATGGAAAAACATCAGAAAAATTAGTAGACCTTTAGTCAAAAAATATAACTATACATACAGAACAAAAAAAGAGAGTGAAGAAATTAATATTTATTTAATTAATTAGATGGAGTTATTACCTGTAGGAGATGTCCAAAATCAAGTTTGAACCGACCTCATCAATCTCAAAAATTTGGGTCGTCAATCTTGAAAGTCTCATTAAAAATAGCCAAAAATATAAATACGCTCAACTCACCAACAATTTTGGAGTATAAAAGATGCTCGGTTTGGTAAACAGAGTTAGGTTCGACTGAAAGTTTCTCCCTAAAAGCTGAGCGGAGGGAAAAGGGAAGTGAAAGACTCGTCGGTATCCAAAGGCGGTGGGTGATGGTCTCACAAATTCTGATAGGTGGACGCTGGTTTCATAAATTCTGATCGCAATTTTGATTGTACAGGGAAAAGAGAGAAAATTGCGTAAAGAGATGAAGAGGGGAAGGGTTAATTGGGGGAGTTTTTTTTTTAATATAAGGGATCCGATTTTGATGGTCTGGGTTAGGGTATTGGGGCGAATTATTGGTCCGTCACATAATAAAGGATCCGTGTGACCGTCACATTTGAGTCTTTGCCATTGTAAATTACAACGTAAGAAGTTGAACGATGGTTGTCAGTCTAAATTTGGCCTAGTGAATCGCCATAGATCAGAAGTCAAGGTTGATAAATCATAAACTTTGACTGAACTATAGTGACCTAAACATTAGATCGCAAATCCAATTAAGAATTTAAAACGACAGAGTTGAGACGATATAACTGATATATATATATATATATATATATATATATATATATATATATATATATATATATATATATATATAAGGGTTGGGTTCAAATGAAACCCTGTCAATATATGTGAACCTTAGGGACTCATCTTGACCATTAGATTGGATAATCTTAATGGTTGAGAACATGACACGTCAGCAGTGTAATTATGTAAAATATTGCATTAATTTAATAAAAAGGGTATTTTGGACATATATCAACATTTCGAAAGAGCACTGCATTGCTCTTTAGAAAGCACACGGGTAAACAAAAGCACTACGACTGTATACAAAAAAGCATCACAAATTTCGTTTTATAAATAAATGTAATTAAATTTAAAAACCTGAATATTAAAAGTATCGCATGTGATTAATTTTAGCACTACAGTACTGTATAAAAAAGCACTGTTAAAAACCTAGATATTAAAAAGTATCGCATGTGATTAATTTTAGAACTACATTACTTTATAAAAAAACACTGTTAAATTACGAGTAAGAATTTTGGATTTTTACTATATTTTAGTTCTTTTATAATAACGTAGCAATGCTTTTTTTAATATTATTTCAGCGTTTTTACTACACTATCACTGCTTTTTTCGATTGGCGAGGATTCTATGGTTTAAGCCGTCTGAAATTCGAGAACCCGGTTCAGCCCCAAATCACCGGATCTGCCGACGCCCACCACCCGAACAGCACAACAACCCCACAGCTGCAGTCGGGTTTTGCCATAAATCGGCTGCACCAAGAATCTCTCCCGGCCGGCTTCCAAGCCCGACCAAAACAATCGTTCCCCCAAGCCAAAACCAAACCCAAACCGACACCAGCCCCAAATCGGACCCAGACCAAAACTCAAACAACTACCCAACCACGTCAATCCTACAACAGCGGCCCACGTTTCCAACCTCGACAAATACCCAACTAAAACCCACGTCAAACCCTAACCCAGGCCGAACCCAAACAAATCGGACCCCTACCACCGTGTTGCCGACACTTCGTAAGTCGCCTAAACATACCAGTGGCCCCACGAGACCATCCGAGTCACCTCTCCTGTCGAACGCCGCCGCCCATTTCGCCGAGCCCCATCGTTGCGGTACAGCCGAAAWTGAAGGAGGGAAAGATTGGCTGGCCGAATTCTGAAAATTGGAGGAGAAGGTCCACCGCCGCCCAGTAACCGCCGCTCAGCGAGAAACGCCGCCGCCTTTCGCCGAGCCGCCGCCATGGAAGAATCAAGGCAGAGGTCATCGCCGGCACCGATTTCTCAAGTTTGGGGAAGAACTTCCGCCCGATCATACCCAAACCCAGTCGAGCCACGCCTGGAGTGAGAAGTCGCCGGAGGTACTAGCTGCACTAATTGCCGTCGCTGACTTTTGAATTTGGAGAAGGAAAATCCACCGTGCGCATCGGAGATGGTGGAGATAGAACGTCGCCTGAACGCCGCCGTCCCATTGGTGCCGCTCCGYCGTCGTGTGGCCGGCCGATTCGCCATCACCGTTGCTGCGCCGACTTTCCTGGTTGCGAGTCTTGGAGAAAAAAGGACAATGAAGAAATAAAGGATGCRCAGACGGGTTTGAAGAAAAGAGGCTGAGTTCTAGGGTTTTGATTTGGGGAAAGTATTTAATGTGATTAAGAGCTTTGTAAGATTACATAAAGGCCCTAGTCCTTCTATATTTATAATTTAATAAATTTAAAAAATAGAAAAAATTTGATCCACACAAATTATTAGATCTAAGGCCTAGATTGGTCCCTATTTGATATATATATATATATATATATATATATATATATATATATATATATATTATATATCGGACTAGAACCATTTATTGATCTGATTCGATGTCTGTTTCGGTTTTCAAAACATTGAACCTTACCAAGATTATTGTGGTTTGTAGTGGTTTTATATCTTGTGAAGAAATTGTTAGTTATAGATTTGAAATTAATCTAGTAATTAAGAGTTTTTGGTGGAATCGTTGGGGGGGGGGGGGGGGGGGGACTAAATTAAGGGCATAAAGGATGCACATATATACTGTACCACCATAGCTAACTATATATGTGTCCGGATTTTAATCAGCTTAAATTTGTTGTTCAGAACTATTGCAAAGTAGTAATAATCAGAACTTGGTTTGGTTTGGTTTATTAATTAGCATGATAAAGTACTAGGAGATATTCATGGACTAGCTAGCAAGGAGTAAATATTTTTTCCAAGAGATTAGGGACAAAAAGTCTTCATATTATTTGTGATTGAAAGGGAAACTAAAAAGATCCGTACACACACTCACACATGCGTACAAGATTATATTTGACTTTTGCAAAGCCTAAATGAAATCTGAATCCTCTTTTTTCTTTTTTCTTTTTTCTTTTTTTATGTGAATATATATATTGTGATGAATTAATTGGTGCTTAGGATTTCCTCATCTTCTCATAAGTAGAATAGCCTTACAGTCAAGATAAACACATTTAAAGGAATAAAATGTGATTTAATGGAAAAATGCATTGTGCAAGCAAATATCATAAGTTAGATAATAAGTTTAATTTTGCTGCCCATTCATACATATGTAGGCATGAGTTAAGTAAAATATCCTTACAGGACCACTAGCAATGTTAGGCACCTAATATCAATTTATCCAACTCAAAACTTCAATAAGAAAAATAATTGTATAAGATCGATCTATTATAAAAGAACAATTTTTATAATATATTAAATTCGTCAAACCCACTTAACTCTAACTCATCGCCTTTGATGATACTAATTATAAAATAAAAGAAAATCCACTGCACCTCCTATTCGTTCAGGCTGAACGGCGTGAATTTTGATTCGATAATCACACCACCGGCCCCACCCTCACCCTCCTCTCTCTCCATCTCACACTCTCACAAACCCGTCCGCCACCACCGGCCCCCGTCAGCTGCCGACCACTATCAACTGAAATAAAAAATTATATATATATATATACATATATATATATATATATATATATATATAAGTTTAAACGAGAATTATGTTATTATTTGTGAACTAAGGTCAATTATGGATTTTAGATCTAATTAAATGGATGGATCAGTTTTTTTTTTATATTTTCTTATTTAATTAAAAGTATTAGAATTATATAATAAAATCACTTTTAGTGTATATAACTAAAATATTAATAAAACATTATGTTGGTATATAATAAAAGTAATAGTTCGCGGGTTCGCAAATAAATGAGGGTTCTTATTAAAACCCAAGCATGCATATATATATATATATATATATATATATATATATATATATATATAGGATTAGGTTCAAATGAAACCCACGTCAATATATGCGAACCAATTAATAATAATAATGCAATAGAAATAGTAGTAATATTAATATCATATATACCACGTACAATTCTGTTATCTAACACACCCATTCAAAGTTGCTATCATTTTATATAAATTTATTACGATAATAAAAACTTAGGATCATTTAAAACAATTTTAAAATAGAAAGTTTGCAACTAATGAATATTGATCATTTAAAATTAAAGATCATTTAAAATTTTAGGATCATTTAAAACAATCTTGATACTAAGTTAATATTTGAAATAATTGGAACTACCTATTTTTATTTTTTATACTAAAAGAGAGAAAAAATAATATTAGAATTGGTTTATACCAGTTCACTGGTTCGCTGATTTTATCGATTTTTACCAGGTCTTGACGGGTGGCATTAGATTATTAGCCACCCAAACAAAGTAAAAAATCAGACCGAGCTCGAGACCGATTCCCGATTAATTCCATTGGACTGAACGATCCGATCCTATTTTCAAAACACAGGGTAAGTTTAGGCTCACAATCGGAGTTTAACTTATAACATACAACACTAAAAGAAATGTTATCAATGTATATCTAATCACTAAATTAATTAGTTAAATACACAAATCAACAATTACACTACTACATTTATTACTCCTCAAAAAGCAAACCTAAACCTAATTACAGTTTAATTAACATTGCATATCCATATAAATTAGCCTTTGAACTCATCATCAAGATAATGAGCAGCTTCATTAATCCAAAAGCTAGAAGCCATTAACCCCTGAAAGTTACCCATAGCACAAAAACCATCATCATCGTTATAATTATCATCATACGACCCGAATCCAAATAATGGATCCGACCCGTTTTGCGACCCTTCACAAGTGTGCCCCATTTTAATCCCTTCCTGATCCCCTGTATGACTATAGTTGCGATCCGCCGCCGCCGCCACCTTGTCTACCTCCCCTCCGCCGCCTCCCGCCGTGAACCTGGCAGATTCCGGCACATCGGAGTCTTGTCCGGTGAGTTCTTGAACAAGGGCCCGGAATTGGGAAGCGCTGGCCTTGAACTTGATAGGGTTTGTGATGTAGACCACTTTGAGTGGGCCCTTTTTCTTGGTCTTGTTGCTTGGGTGTTGTTTGTTTGCTCTTTTCTGGTTCGCCGTCACCATTTTGTGATCCATGTTTTTCTAAGCTCAAAAGGGTTTCTTTTCAGTAGCATATGAGAGAGAGAGAGAGTTTGAGAGGGAGAGGTTAGGAGGAAAATGGGAGGAAATGGAACATATATATGGATGAGAGTTTAGAAATGAAGTGGGGTTTTATTTTGTTGGTGAGGAGAGTTTTAGATATCGTAATGAAAGAAGTGGGTGATAGCTCCGATTCTAAAATGCAATTGGAAGGCGCGTCATGTGATACTACGATTGAAAATATAAATATTAATTTTATATTTAAGGATCCAAATTGTACGTGAACGTTATTATATGATAAATATATATATTTTGTATTTATTATATATATGTGATGGGCGATATTAAATATTTATGTTAACATGCACAAGTTAAGTCGCTTATATGAGGGAATCGATCTCTTTAAAAGGATTATCAAACTCTTATGAGTTTTGAAATGATAGTAATGTTCTTAAATCATGTTGGATAAAAGAGTTAGGTTCTATACATCTATGGTCATGGTATGGGTCACGGTAGCCTTATATAATGGCGAGTTGAAGGTATATGGATAGTTATAAGGCTCATGGTTATTATGATAACTTAATAAGTAGAGAGTTCTAAATGGTTATGGTAAATTAGCATAAAGATGAAAATTCTAAATCTAAGTTGATGGATTTATTATGAAATTAGTGTAAATAGAAGACGAAAATCCTATATCGGAACACATCTCATGTCTATGTAAACCTCAATTCTCTTATAAGTTGATTATTCCTACTTTCATAGAGCTCTTGTTTATCATTATATACGTATATTGATTTAAATATCGGTAGCCCTAGTCGTGGCTGTTCGATTTAGGTCTTTTTTGGCAGGTCGCTCGAGTTCGAGAAGGTAGTTTGGAGTGCAATACCCACTTTTTCGTGAGCCAATTTTTTTGGTCACATCAATATGTATTTTGAATATTTAACGCACAGAACATACATATATTATCGTACACAACATCCATATTATTTTTTGACGGGTAGAACCTAAAAATCTGGGTTTCCATGGCCATTTCAACTGTCAACGCAATAGGAAAATTCGTGTCAATAACCATATTTATCATATATAATATTTATATAATTTTATACTCTCTCGGTCTCGTTCTATTTGTCATAATTTAAAAATCTTCATATCTCATTCTATCTGTTACATTTACAGTTTTAAAAGAGAATTATGATATATTTTACTTTTCTAATAATAATTAAATATTAGTTTATTAATTTTACCCATCTTTATTATTTCACACTTTTAAATATTATACATAAAAAATATTATGATCATTTAATAACTATAATTATAATATCAAATATATTTCTTAATTTGCTCGAACTAATCATCTAGGACAATTAAAATAAAACTAATAGAATGATAAGAACCGACATATATCATTGGATTATATATATAAAAGAAATTAGATGCACTATACACCGTGCACTTTAGTTTATATATATATATATATATATATATATATATATATATATATATATATATATATATATATATATATATATATATATATATATATAGAGGATTAGGTTCAAATGAAAACCCACGTCAATATATGCGAATTTAGGGACCAATCCAGACCTTAGATCTAATAATTTGTGTGGATCAGATTTTTTCTATTTTTAAAATTTATTAAATTATAAATATAGAAGGACAAGGGCCTTTATGTAATCTTACAAAGCTCTTAATCACATTAAATACCTTCCCCAAATCGGCCGGCCACACGACGGTGGAGCAGCACCAATGGGACGGCGGCGTTCAGGCAACGTTCTATCTCCACCATCTCCGATGCGCAAGGTGGATTTTCCTTCTCCAAATTCAAAAGCCGACGATGACCTCTGCCTTGATTCTTCCATGGCGGCAGCTCGGCAAAAGGCGGTGGCGTTTCTCGCTGAGCGGCGGTGGACCTTCTCCTCCAATTTCCAGAATTCGGCCAACCAATCTTTCCCTCCTTCAATTTCGATTGTACCGCAACGATGTGGCTCGGCGAAATGGGCGGCGGCGTTCGACAGGCGAGGTGACTCGGCTGGTCTCGTGGGGCCACTGGTATGTTCAGGCAGCTTACAGAGTGTCGGCAACACGGTGGTAGGGGTCCGATTTGTTTGGGTTCGGCCTGGGTTAGGGTTTGACGTGGGTTTTAGCCGGGTTGTCGAGGTTGGAAACGTGGGCCGCTGTTGTGGGACTGACGTGGCTGGGTAGTTGTTTGAGTTTTGGTCTGGGTCCGATTTGGGGCTGGTGTTGGTTTGGGTTTGGTTTTGGCTTGGGGGAACGATTGTTGTGGTTCGGGCCTGGAAGCTGGCCGAGAGAGATTCTTGGTGCAGTCGATTTATGTCAAAACCCGGCTGTAGCTGTGGGGTTGTTGTGCTGTTCGGGTGGTGGGCGTCGGCGGATCCGGTGATTTGGGGCTGAACCGGGTTCTCGGATTTCGGACGACTTAAACCATAGAATCATCGCCAATCGAAAAAAGCAGTGATAGTGTAGTAAAAAAGCGCTGCAATAATATTAAAAAAAGCATTGCTACGTTATTATAAAAGAACTAAAATATAGTAAAAATCCAAAATTCTTACTCGTAATTTAACATTGTTTTTTTTTATACAGTAATGTAGTGCTAAAATTAATCACATGCGATACTTTTTAATATTCAGGTATTTAACAGTGCTTTTTTATACAGTACTGTAGTGTTAAAATTAATCACATGCGATACTTTTAATATTCAGGTTTTTAAATTTAATTATATTTATTTATAAAACGAAATTTGTGATACTTTTTTGTATATAGTCGTAGTGCTTTTCTTTACCCGTGTGCTTTCTAAAGAGTAATGCAGTGCTCTTTCGAAATGTTGATATATGTCCAAAATAACATTTTTATTAAATTAATGCAATATTTTACATAATTACCCTGCTGACGTGTCATGTTCTTAACCATTAAAATTATCCAATCTAATGGTCAAGATGAGTCCCTAGGTTCACATATATTGACAGGGTTTCATTTGAACCTAACCATACTTGAAAATTAGTCCACTAAGTGGACTAATTGCTGATTTTGGGTCCAGTGACCGCCTAGAGCAGGTAACTGGACCAAAAATTAGCATTTAGTTCACTTAGTGGACTAATTTTCAAGTGTTATCCAAAACCGAACTAAAATTCAAAGAGTGATCACTTATCGGACAAAAAAAATAATTTTAAATTTTTGGCGAGTAAGTGTAATTAGGAGGCAATTGTCCAAAAAAATATGATATAGGTAAAAATAAAAACGAAATACCTGGGAGAAAAAAATCCCTATTTATTTTTATTTTTAATTTTAGATTGTAGGTTTTTATTTTATTCTATTACTTATTTATAACTTGTAGGTTTTTTTTTTTATTGCTTATTTATCAAAATGTTCGAACACATGAGTTTTGTTCGAGAAACCAGAGACGAACACCCTTATTTTGCATTTATTTTTATCTTTTACCGTCTAAATTCGTCACTTACATTTCACCACCCACCAACGTTTTTTCTTCTTCCTGTTTGGCGGTGGCACAATGACGACACCTATGGCGGTGACAATAACGGTGTGATGGGAGACGCTAATGGAAGAGCTTGAGTGGTGGTGGAGGGTTGAAGGAGATGATATCTTTGGGTATTTGGTATTTGTGGGATAATTTTGACATTTTTGTTGAGTTTTTTTATGGGGTGAACTCATAAATAAATGGGGTGCGTATATTCGGTCTCTAAAATAAATTAAATGTAAATAACTCCACTTTTATATATTATGAAATAGTTTTTTGCAGATTACATTATACATGTAATTATAGTTTATCTTATTATCATCACACATATCAATAGTTTTAAACTAAGCAAAATTATTTTTATTTAGTTCGGTAAGTGGCCAGTTTTTGAATTTTAGTTCGATTTTAGATCACACTTGAAAATTAATCCACTAAGTAGACTAAATGCTGATTTTTGGTCCAGTGACTTTCAGTTTTCGATTTTTTTTGGTAAAAATGACCTGTTTTAGGCGGTCACTGGACCAAAAAGTAACATTTATATTGGACGTCACAATTCGAGCTTGCTGATCACGCGCTATTTCCTTCGCGTATCATGTACTATTACGTCTTGCCACTTGGTGTTTAGCAAATGAATGAGGTATTGGGTATGATGTCATGAGAGACGCAATCAGTGACGTCAATCGCCACGCCTACATCTATCTTTACTACATCCATGGACCGAATTGATGGGTGGTGCCCACGTATTAAATAAGAAAGATAAAGTGTAGTGTGTGTGCGCCTGTGCGTGTTTTCTTTCGGTTTATGAGTTTATGTGAATATTGTTGAAATAAAAGATGACCGAATTGGGATTAACCCAATCTGAAACTAAATAATTAACAATACTTACAAACTAAGATAAGCAAATCATCAAACTACGTAACTAGGATTCATTTGGGTTATCGAACCGATCTTAACTTTTACTAAATTAACAATGCAAGTGTATCAAAATATCATATCAGACCAAATTAACCGATCTTTTTTCTTACAAAACCCAATTTTATGTATAACTTGTGTTGTAAGTTTATAACATGGACAGAAGCTGCTCAGGTCTTTTGGGTTTGTATCGGCTACAATATTAGAAATCGATTCAATTCTATAATTGTCTTTTTTATAAAATGGCGATAGTTGGAATGTTAAAAACAAAAGTGAAATCTATGGAATACACCAAAACACCATATAGTACTTCATCCAATTTTAAATAAATGTTAATCTTATTATTAATTATTTGTCGTTTTAGATAAATTTTAGTTTTTTTCTCAACTTTATTCACACTTCATCTTCGTGTATATCCCATAAATATGTTATTTAGGTGATAGAGTAATTAATTAAATGGATGCATTTGTTACATATAGTGATTCTTAACTTTTGTCACAATATTTATAACTGAATTTATTTACGATCGGATAGAATAAAACTTGAAGCTATGGCAACTATCAATACACAATGAATATATTTTTCTTTCAAATATTATAAGTAATTATTCATATTGTCATTTATTCTAACACTAATTATATAATTATAAAGTTACTCTGTAATAAAATAATAATAATTGTATAAATATATATGATGATGATGATAATAATAATGATAATAATAATAATAACCACTACTAATATGAGTTTTTATTGCCGATGACTTTTTTATGTTTAAATTAGTTTGGTTTATCTTTTTATTATTGTCTTTCTAAATTTAATTATTAATTGTGACTATTTCTTTTAATCATATCGAATATGTTATTTAGTTAGGGTAAATCCTTTTGATATAAGAATGTTAGAAAAAATTACAACGATGTCGAGCACAAACAGGAATTGTAAAATGTATCTGAAAACTGGAAAAACAAAAATAACAGAAAGTTGTAAACACTAGTGCAAAAAATGCAATTGGAAGCGGTTCAAAACAGCCTTTGGAGGCGGTTATGAACCGCCTCTAATATTGGCAACGCTTAAAGTAAAAATTTCGGGCAGCGGTATAATTGTTTTGGCATTCGGTTGTTATATAGAACCGCTGCCAAATATAGAAACCACGCAGCGGTTATTATATAAGAAGCGCTGCCAAAACCAACCGATGCCAAATATGGAACCCGGGCAGCGCTTCTTAGCCAACAGGCGCTGCTAATACTACTATTAGCAGCGGTTATTAGCTAATAATCGAAGCCAAAAGTAGTATTAGCAGCGCTTGTTAACAAGAAGCGCTGCCAAAACCAACCAATGCCAAATACGGAACCCGGGCAGCGCTTCTTATCTAAGAAGCGCTGCTAATACTACCTTTGGCATCGGTTCTTAGATAATAACCGTTGCGAAAAACAGTATTCGCAGCGCCTACTCGCTAAGAAGCGCTGCCAATAATAGTTTTGGCAGCGCTTCGTAACTAAGAAGCGCTGCCCCGGTTCTATTTTTGGCATCGGTTCTGAGCGAACAACTGCTGCCAATTTTTTTTTTCCTGCACCTGAAACAAAAACAGCTCCAAAAATCCAAAAAATCTGCCCCAAAAATTCACAAAATAAGCTCCAAAAATTCACAAATTCTGAAAATCCCAAAATTTATTATAAACCATACAAACCAAAATATTCATAACAAATACAAATTGTCCAAACAAACATCCTTCATGTCATAAATAGCAAACAAGTGTTCAACCCTTAAATTCAACAAATGCTTACACCCACTCCACAACAGAAAACGCATGCCTCCATTTCCTTTTATCCCCAACTCAACAAATGTGCTTACAATTACAAGTTTAAAAGAACGTCAATAAAATATCTCGCAAACACATTACCAATATTATCGAACTCCAACGGTGAATAAGGATCTTGATTCGGTATCCAATCCTTAAATTCAAAATATTGAAACAAAATATTAGATTTATTGACACTAACTAATTATGATTTAAAACTTCTCACTATATACACATTAAAGATAATAATAAACAAACCAACTTACCACTCCAATATTTCGACTATTGGAAAAATTGTTGACAATATCGTCCATATACCTCATCACATAATATCCGCACTCGGTAGGCCCCGGTTGTTTGCGACACTTGAAAAAAAAAGTAAATAATAAAGATTTGTTATATTAATACATAAAACTTCTAAGATTAAATAAAAAATATATATATTACCTTTATCCTAGAAAATGTTATGCCTTTACCATTCTCCTTTATTGATGATGCAATTCTAAAAGCCCTACATTTCAAAATATGATATTTGAGTATTTTCAACAAACACACGTAAAAAGAATTAAATAACAAAGAAAACTCATCAACTAAAAAAAGAATTAGTTTAACTCACAAAATCAATTCTTTCGATATTTTTGGGTCCCGTGTGGAAGCTGGGTCGAACAAGTAACCTTTTCGTACTTTTGGGCATATAACAATCAATATCCAATGATTCCTGCAATTAACAAGATAAAGAAAATGAAATATGGTACATATTATTAAATGACAAACATATCTAATGAATCAGTCGTACGAGCTGTTATACGGTAGAAAAATTAATTTTTTATTGAAAATTTCCCGCAGAGCTCGTGTCAAATATTCTCTTGTAGCCTGTCTGTCACTTTTCAAGTGTGCTTGTGAACAAATTTCCGGACATAAAAATCCAATATCATGAACTCCAACTTCTTCCATTTTACTTGATATATACCTATAAACAAGAGAAGGAAAAAAAATATTGCAATCAACATAATATTTTTTCTTAAATGAATAAGATAAGTTATATAATGTTATGAATCAAATATAGCACGTGGTAAATTACTTACAACAAAAAACCTTGTATAATGGAAATGTTGAGCGAATCACCATTGCAAAGCTGAGCCAAATCTTGTCGAGTAATAAGGGTAGCAAAGTCATCACTCGTGTAATTGAACAATTCTTTTGGTAGAGGGATGGAGAACTCACAACGATCCGGTTGAAATAACTCCAAAATCTCATGTAACTCAAACACATCACCATGAAGCTCCTCTAAGATATTCGTATTGACCAAAGGAAACTTAGGAAGACTATGTTCCTCTCGTGGAGCCTTTCCAAAAGACTTTTGCTTACCCTTATCCACAATTATTTTGTTAAGATGAGATGGTAATGGTTTTTATTTTGTGCAACAAAGAAATAAACAACATTATTCATCTATCGTGTTTCTATCTATTCAAATCTCGATAATTGTGTTTTCATCGATTAGAGACACTATTTATGGATGAATGAAAATAATAAATTACCTCGCCTTCAGGAAATACTAATTCTCTGGGCCATTGAATAAACGTGCCCACTGCTTGTGACAACACGCACTACAAGAAATCTGTTGTTCGATGACGATACATTTCGTCACTAAAAGTCTGTTTTTTCGTCACTGAAGAGAAACGGTGACGAAAATTGAGCGTCAAAGAGGTTGTCATAGTATTGCTGTCACCATTGGTGAAAGTGACAATTCTTTCTAGCGCGTCACGAAATGTTCGGTTTCGATGACGGTCATGTAAATTGTCATCATAGATTATACTATTTGGTGACGCTGAATTCGTCATGTAAGTGATTGAAATATCGTCATCAGAAGATCGGTTTTGTCACCGTATGTTACCATTTTCAATGACGAACACTTAATTTGTCATCATAACATTTGACTTTTCGTGACAAACATAACTACGGTGACAACTGTTTTTTGGGTTATAATGACGCTAATATTGTCATGATATGTATTTAACATTTACCAAATATAATGTTATTCGTCATGATAGATTTGTTTTATAGTGACGCAATATTAACCGTCACTGAACATCTATATTTACAATGACAAACTAATGTGTCACCATTTACTATGAAAGGTGACGATGTATTTTGTCACGAAAAAACTAAAAATATATGACGAATATTATAATCATCACGAAAGGTATTTGTTCGATGATGATCTAATGGGTACATATGGTGACAAACCAATCATCATAAATGATTTATTAAAGTGACAAATTTATGTGACGCTAAAGTTGTAATAATTGAGTGAACACGATTTGATTATTTATTTTCATGACGACATAAATTGTCCTACATTAATTTGTCATTAGTCGTTTGTAAGGAATAAATATCATAACGATTAAAATGAAAGCAAAAGAGAATTTATCATTACAATATAATGATAAGAATATTACAAAATATTTCTTAGACGATTTCGAACATACATCACAACGCTTGCAACTAACCAAAATAATAACTTCAAATATCCACAGTACACACACCAAATTAGATGACCAAAGTACTTGAATATTGAAAACAAGGACCTCGAAGCATAAACTAAACCAAAATAGTTACTTCATAAAGCCA